>VCCN01002354.1:4796947-4817385 GCA_006491835.1 Architeuthis dux
GCATCGCTATGCAGTTCTAATTAGATTAGTCATTATTAATTTGTGATTGCTAACAGTTTACTACAATGAAATTGCAGCAAGACATTTTATGATAAGTTTATTCTTAAATAGTTGAATTTTTTGTTTCTTTTACTTTAGCCTAACAATGTGGATGCTGCAACCTGATTGTAGTTTTGTTAGTTACTTCTTCCTAATGCAATGATTTTCAACCTTTTTCATCTCGCAGCACAGTGAGCCAGTCATACCAATGGATGCTTTGTGGCACATGGGTTGAAAATTGCTGTCCTAATGCATAATGAATTTTAGTTGTGGTAAAGTTTGCACTAAATAATGTTTCAATTTTAATCTTGTGTCAATTTTTCTTTGTATTTTTTCTTCAGTTGTTGCTGTTTGACTTTTCTCACCATAACATTGAGATGGCTTGTGCTCTCCTAGAAACCTGTGGCCGATACCTCTACAGACAAATGGATTCTCACCACAGAACTAAAGTTTATTTAGTAAGTCATATTTTCAAATGTTCAACAGCTGTTTTACAATTAAAGATGTTGAAATCTTTTCGAACTTGATCTTTTAGGTAGTATTTTAGTTCATTCTGATTAAGCGGTCAGCAGTAAATGACTTTTACTTTTAGGCATTATTTTCTTAATTATTAGGCTTAAATTGACAGTTCAGTTATTGTCACACTTTTCAGAATAGGTACAAGTATATACTATATTTGATGGCATATAAGATCCCCCCCCTCCCAATGGCTCAAAAGGTAAATGTAACCTTTGTTGTCCAGCCCCACATTAGCCAGAACTAATAAAGTAATTAGAAACTGGGGGTTTTATATGCCATCAGATGTGGTACTTCTTTTAAAGGGTTTTTATTGTTTCCATCACCTTTTTTTTTCATTCATGTTTCCTTCACCCCTTTTTTGTCTCTCTTTCTCATTAGGAAGTGATGATGCGCAAGAAGGCTGCTCTTCACTTGGACAGCCGTTATACAACAATGATAGAGAATGCTTATTACTACAGCAACCCTCCAGAAGTACCGCAAATGGTCAAGAAGATACGCCCACCAATACATGAATATATACGCAAGCTGTTGTACAAAGATCTCTCTAAAGTAACCACAGAAAAGGTAATTTCTTTTTTATTTGTTTTAAAAATAATAATTCTGGTACACGTAAGTAGGAATCCACTCTCAAAATTTAGAAGTGGTGAAATTTAGGCATAATTTACATAGAAATTGTTTTGCAAAAGCAGTCACTTGAATTTCTGATTCTAATAAATATTCAAGTTAAAAGCAAGTAAGGTTATATATTTCTGAGAATAAGGCTGAGATGTTTTAAAGTATTGGCTGTGTACTCTTCAAAGGTTTTTTTGACGTTTTAGTTTCATCATGTGATCCAAAAGTTCTGACTGATCTTGTAATACATCAAATGAAGAAGCTGCTTTGTAATTCTAGTTTTATAAGACTTAGTCTTAATAACAACTGGTAAAATGTAGTGAACTTTATATAATTCTGAGTATTCACTAATTATAAAATAGCTGTGTTATTTTTATAATTAATGCATTGTTTGGCTTCACCTAATTCTGGCTATCATACGCTATTTTTATTAGGTTCTAAGGCAAATGAGGAAGCTCGGCTGGGACGATACTGAGGTAAGTTGGTTTTTCTTTCTGTTTGCAGATAGTTTTATATTTAAATAAATTGATATACTACATTTTATATATTAGGCTGAGTTGCTGGTTATTCCTAAGTTGTTAGTGCTTTGATAGATATAAATCCTCAGGAGGAATTTTATAAAATATTTTCAAAGGGAATTGAAATTTACTTGTCTAAATGAAAGGTTCACTCTATTTCATTCTACATCTTGTTACAGTATTGATAATTGTAAAATATTAAATTCTTGAAAGATTTAGAATTTAACAGTGATTGTTCCCTTATCGAAGATGGCTAAGTATAGCATTAGTAAATAGGCTTTTAGTGGTGGTTCAATTTGCAATGTAAGTTTATGCTAAATTGATCCCTTAGTTTGTGTCCGGCAGCATTCACACTTGTTTTTTGAAAATTCAGACTTTTTAGTGATCACCGCCCAACAAAAGGTGACAAGTAACTTATTCATTGATCACTCCTTTTTCTAACACTGATTATTCTATTCCAGAAAAATCTAAGCAAAAAACCACTTTCTCTTGAAAAGCAAATTGATAATCTGAAAATGATTTCCAAGTCTTAATCGAAATCTGCTAACTTTGACAATTTGTGTAGTTTCCATATTTATTAAGCTTATTAATCACTGCTACATGCAACAGACCAGTTTAAACACTTGCTGGGTTTAGGTTATTCATATGTTCTGACATTTATATGTATCTATCTATCTATGTATCCAGACTTTGCCCAGCCCTAACCATTTATAGTAGAAACTTGAAATTTTGCATGCACTCAACGAGTAGGGAAGATTTTGGGGTTTTTTTTTTAATTCTCCTTAAATCGTTTTTTAGTGGCGGGGTTCAATATGCAATGTAAATTTAGGCTAAATTGGTCACTAGTTTGTGCCCGCTTGTTTTTTGAAAATTCAGCATATATATATATGGGTTCATAATTTCCCTTGGAATGCTAGTTTGCTTTTTGTAATGAACAGCTTTTGTTTGTTTGGTGACTGATTAAATGGACAAGTTCTTAGCAAATCTTCTTTTATTAAACTTTACTTTTTTTTGTTATTCTGTTTTATTTGTCTGCCTTGTGTGTTTCAGGTTGCCTTATTTGTCTGCCTTGTGTGTTTCAGGTTGCCTTCTATGCTATCAAATGTCTGACGGCTGTGTGGAATATCCGTTACAATTCCATCCATTGTGCAGCGAATCTCCTGGCTGGATTGGCTCCTTATCATGTAAGAACATTAAGAAACCTTCATTTAATACACACCATTTTTCTAACTTCAGATTGTATATAAAGAATATTACTGTGACAATGTTGTATATAAAGAATACTACTGTGACAATGTTGTATATAAAGAATACTACTGTGACGATGTTGTATATAAAGAATACTACTGTGACGATGTTGTATATAAAGAATATTACTGTGACGATGTATATAAAGAATATTACTGTGACAATGTTGTATATAAAGAATACTACTGTGACAATGTTATTGCTCTAAATATCAATATTTATGTAACTATTTTTACCAATTTTTCAATAACCCTTTTGAGACTCCTGTGCATCAATGGTAGTCAATCTAACTGCAAGTTTTCTATGACTGCTGGGATATATATGTCCTGGAGATCTCTGTAAGAAGTCTACTGGGACATTTTAATTTAGGCATTAAGCACCTTAATAGGTTGATCTTGAAAAGATTTTTAATCAAATGAGCAATAACTTTTTCTTTTCTTTCTCTGGTAGCTAGGCAGACATACTTTCAAAATCTCACTCATTCATTAAATCATTAATGTTTTGTAATGGGTGTAATATTTTCTCATTATATACAATTTCAATAATTGCAGAAGTCATTTTGGAATGTTGTACTATTAATAGCCCTGTAATTTTAAACTCTGGAATATTCAGATGAGAAGAAACAATTTTTGAAACGACAAAGAAAAACTGAAAATGTCTTATAGTTTTTTATTATAAAATTGAGAAACAAATTAAGACTGGGCATTTAATATTTATCAATAAATTTCTCAGTGGTATGGTCTATTTGTGAATGTGCTTCCATGAATATATCAATGGTGGTCAATCTATCTAACTGTGGTCTCAGAAATTTGGGAGTAATTGAATAATTTTCTGGCAGCCATACTGTCTCTTTGCAGCCTCTCCGTGGATCCTATGCCATCTGCCAAAGACGTATAGCCTTGTCCTAGAATTGACAAAGTGGTACACAAAGCGAGATTTTTTTTAAATAACAGTTTTTCCTTAATTTCAAATCTCTTATTCTCATCCTGTATCTTTTTTTAAAATAATTTTTTTCTAACTAAATTTTTTTCTTGCTCTTGTAGGAACTTGTCGCCATTCAAGTGGTTGATGGTATCCTAGAGGACATCCGAATTGGGATGGAGGTCAGTGCCCACAAGTATAAAAAATAATTTGGTTCACTTGAACAGGCTTATCCTTCAGATAACATTTCATTGAATTGGTGTCTAGGAAATTGGTTTGCAGCAGCATGGAAAAGTTACAAGTGGATTTTCTTGAATTCTTTTTATCTAAGCATTCACTGCTTAATAAGTGATATTTAATCTTCGTATTTCTAGGCATGTTGCATGCATTCTGCTTCATCTGTTAGAATAAAGTTAAGATTATGTTAAAAAGAATAATAGGACTAAATGAAGTTTTAATAAAATTGCTTATGCAGACGACTGTATTTTATTTTCCAAATAAACTTAAATTTTAAATGCTGTATATTCTAAAATATTTGAAATCACAAGAATGGTATGTAATTTTAATTTATTTTTATAAATTATCCATGCCATTGGTAAACAGATTCGGTTATGATAAAATGCTATGACTACCCTTTATATTACATGATATTTTTGATTATGTGGATTGCATTTTTAGAAATTATTCTTTTTTCGTGTTCCGATTCCTAATTCTGAATTGTGTTCCTATTTCAGATAAACCATCCTAAGTACAACCAGCGGAGGGTTAGTGCCATTAAATACTTGGGAGAATTATACAACTACCGCATGGTTGAATCCTCTGTCATCTTCAAAGTTCTTTATTCCTTCATCACTTTTGGCATATCACTAGAAGGTCAGTGGTTTTATTTCATCTTGTTTTATTATCTGCCATTTTGGACCATTTGACAACTAAGCTTTATTAATTAGACTAGATTGAAAAAATGTGTCTTCTTTAGACTCTAGATTAATTTTGATCCTTAGCTAATTTTAAATTGAACCAATGAAATATGTATTAGATTTTTGTCAATCAAGAACCATTCAAGAGCATTTAACATAGTTTTATTTCTCTAATGCTTGTATTAACAAAACATTTGAAGATTATCAAAACAAGGGCAGAAATATTTATTTACCTGAAATATTTGGGGTCCTGGTCATCACTTCAAAAACAATCTTCTTTTGCTATCTTAAAAATAGTTCTTTACAAAGATATAAACAAAATGTCTTCTATTCTGTTCTGATAACATAGAGAAGTCATTGTGGAAATGTGTACTATTAACACTTTCAATGCTATTCATTTTTTACAGTTATTTATCTCTATTGTGCTTCCTGTTTCCTTGAGATCACTGATGGAACAGGCAAATGGGTCATTTAGTTACATATAGTTACATCAGGCAAGTCTAGGAAGTAAGGTACTGCTAGAGAAAGATCTTTGTATCTAGCAGTTTTGACCCATTAGGAATGCCATCTACAAAGATCTTCATAGAAAGCACTGAAAGTGTTAATAGCCCTTAGTCATTTTGAGCTCCAAAATATTCAAGGTAACATTTCTCAGAAAAACTGAAATTGTTCTTTAGAATGCTATTATAAAATTGCCGAATATTGTCAACCGTTCACTAAAATTGTTAATTCATTGCATTTTCCCTTCACACTTTTCCATTGATTTTAAAAAAGAAAATTTGTAGATTGTTACTGCTAAAGAACCAATACACAAATATGCCAAAAATTGCTTTTAACTTAGAAAATATATTAAGAAAAATCCTAAAAGATAAAGATCCCCTGGCAGAAAACGGTTGAAATAGAGTGTGGCAATTAGTTGTTTATTAGGACCATTAACTCCATTTTATTTAAACCATCAAATTCTTAAAAACGTTATATATTTTTAGTAATTAGGTGCCCAAGAACCTGTATAACAATTTTGATACTAATCGGTTCAGCAGTTCCAAAGTTCAATATTTTTTACATATAAAATGTAAACAATCAGATTGACCATAACTCAGTATTTTTCAATTCCTGGGGTTTTGTCAACATTATAGCCAAATTTCAGCAAAACTGGTCAAGATTTGAGAAATGTTCCCAATAGTAAACAAAAACGTTTTTGCTTATAAAATGTAAACAAACAATCGGATCAGCATCCCCCAGGTAGAATCTCTACAAAATTTCATTGGAATATATTAAGGAATAACAAAGTTATCCAATTGAGAAAAAGGACACTATACATCTCTATCCAAATATATCTGTGAATCTTTTGTCACTGGAATTAATGAGTAGATCATATGAAAAAACAGATCAGGACAGCTAATCTTGCTGGCCATTGTTAGTGGGTTCAATCCTCAGCAGATCTCCCAGTATATGTGGTCTGATACCAATTCATTCTACCTTAATATACTTAATGAACAGTGTGATTTTTGGTTTGCTGTCCGTAACACGTGACTCTCTCACTCAGGGGTAAAAACTTTGCTGATAAAAGTACCTCTTTCCCACCTTTTGAAACTATGGACTCTTCACCGGAAACAAAAATTTGCTATTTATTTTTCCTTAGAAAATAAATTCATAGAAATTCAAATATATCCGTGAATTTCTTCATGGGTATTAACTAGTTTATATCTAAAAAGTATTTTGTATGATAATAAATTGTTTTCTTTGTAGAAAATGTATCATCTCCATTGGATCACCCTGAGCACCTGTTCCGCATTCGTCTTGTGTGTGTACTGCTAGACACGTGTGGTCAGTACTTTGATAAAGGTTCCAGTAAAAAAAAACTAGATTATTTCCTTATTTACTTCCAGGTGAGATAGCCAGAATTTATACAATTCTTTTCCATTTTTTTCAAATGGTATGTTTTGCGATATAAGAAGTCTGCATTGAAATGATAGAATGTTTCCAACTTGCTTTTTAAAAAAAATCTTTGCTTGAAGTACTTTTCTCAAACTTCTCTTCATTTGTTTCACACACATGATTAGACATTTCCATTGTATGCCTTGTGGCTCTCCTCCTGGGCTCTTTTGTTGCTATCTTTGAATTATTGTGTCCTTTTAATGGGATTATGCCTAGCTATTTCACCCCCACCTTCTATTTATTCTGCACAGCTAATGTGATTCAGTCCTATAACTGTTAATAGATTATTTACTTGTCCTTGGATCTTTTATAATATGATTTGAAACCTCTTTAACTCTTAAACTCTGCGTTTGGGAGCGTTTTCAAGCGGTTCATGAGTGACAGTCTTTGGTTGTATATTCTTTTTGGTGACTGCCCCAAAATGTCACCTTGGCCTATTCAAACAAATGTAACTTGGGGTTGATACCCATCATGTAATATATCATTTTAAAGCTTAATAAATAGGCTAAACAACTGCCCTGTGTTTGGTTCCATTTATGCATATTTATTCATTGAGAATACCTATTAGTTACATATTGTGCAATACTACCAAATATGGACTCAACAGTAAAAAAGGGCATTTTTTTTTACATTTCAAAGCTTATCATGCAATGAACATACACAAATAAATCCAGCCGAATATCTTCTAAAAGTTATTGATCACCCTCCAAGTGGTGTCATAAGCCTATTACTCTGCGGCCTCCATCATTTCTATATACAATACATAAAGTATTTATATATACATATGCTTTCAATTGACTTGTCTCCCATGTCCTCTCCTTGGTTGACGGGCTGGGATAATTGGGTCATCCTTCCTTACTGCTGGGAAGAAAAGTAAATAAAGAATAATCTGATTTATCTTTGCAATGGTACTACTACTACTACACTTTGTCTTCTTTGTTTACATTTTGACACTCAATCGTTTTCTCCTCTTGATCGTTTTCTCCTCTTGATCGTTTTCTCCTCTTGATCGTTTTCTCCTTTTGATTTTTTTCTCCTTGTAATTCCCGGCACAGGAAGGATTTCTTTTGTCAGAATCTGATTGGCTATGGTACAACAAGTATTGTATTACAACATATTTTGTTTTGAATGCATTTTTTATTGTCATAGCAACTAGTATGTCATCATTCCTGGATGAATGATTTTTAAAGGGTCTGTCACCAAAGGGTTGCGTATCGTTTATTTTCCTTGATAAGTTAAACTAGTAAATATTTTCATAGGTTGAATAATTTCTATGAATTAAAATATAAATTGTGATTAGTTCTGGATAGCTGTCATTTTTTTGTTGTACATGTTTTGGAGTTTTGCTCCTAGATTTAAAAATAAAAAAGCAAAACTTGTCATTTATTTTTTATTTTTTTATATCCTATTTTTCTGTTTGTATAATGTTTAATTTCCTTGTATACGCAGAGGTATTTTTGGTTCAAAAGGAAGTTGCCTCTTTGGACTGAAGACCGTCCATTTCCAGTTGATGTTGACAACTTAGTAAGAGATACCATTGAAGCTGTTCGACCTAAATTAAAACTCTTTGATAACATTGAAGATGCTTACAAAGCAGTGAATGATTTGGAGAGGGAAATCAAACCCAAACTCGGTAAGACATCTGAAATACATGAAGCATTATTAATTTGGTCAAAATCTATCACAGTATCTGATATCCTGATGCTTTGGTATACTCTTTTACAAGCAGTAGACATTTCTGTCAAGTATCTGAAAACTTTTAGACCATGTTGCATGTTATAGATAACTGATATCAATGTTGCTTGGAGTGTTTTATTAACTTGTTTCTGTATATTCCATATCTGAACATTCCATAATGGATAAGTGAGAGTCTTTATTTGGTTGCATATTGTTTATTTTCTTTGATAAGTTAGGGAAAAAGACACAATTGTATTAAACTTTCAGTACAAGGAAATAGCAACTGCAAGTGGACTTTGCTTTATGCATTCATATTCTCTAGTAACAAAAGAGATTAACAAATTTCAAGAAATTAATTTCCACTTGAGATATACAACACAAATTTAGATCTATAATGTTCTTTTTCTTAGCAGTTAGAGATTTTGATTGATAATGAGATAACTCTTCTTAGCAAATCGTCAGTCGAATGCCACAGACAAGATAACTCTTCTTTTTTCATATACATTTATGTATATATTCTGTCATACATATTTGTTGATTTGTCTGAAAATAAAACCGTTTTAAACATGCAATGAAAACTTTCTTTTCATTAATTTTTTTTATAAGAAAAACCCTGCACAAGAGTTATAATGTTAAAAATCTACATGGCAGTTTTTTGGCCATTTATTTTAATGTCAGTTATATCTATTGTGTTTGTTTTCAGCTGAAGTGTTACCAATCATTGAAACAGGAGATGAAATGGACACAAATGGACTCGAAGATTATGCCTTTAGTTCCATTACTGAAAGTGATGGTAAGTATTGTTTACTTTTAAGTTTGAGTTAAGTAAACAATCAAAATTCATGCAAAACAATTTGACCTCCAGTGCAAACATGTTTGATTTTAGTCTTATGGGATTTTAATATATCATTAATTATTCTTTCTACATCCCATTAAAGGTTCATAAGTTGTCAATTTTCTATCCCTTTATAATCTTATCTTTTATGAGGTACGTTTTGGTAAAAAGCTGTTTATGAAAGATGGTATTCAGAAATCAAACTTTATTAAAATGTTGTTGATTTTTACTCCAACTTATCCTGTATGTCATGTTGATAATGTCCCTATCTCATCTCCCCTTACAGTTATTATAAAACTAACTTCTATACTCTCCTTTCTATTGCTTTGAACTCTTTACCTAATTTCCTTTTGCTCATTGGTTAATTTATCCACAACATAGAAGTATATCTATACAGATATACCCCTTTTACCCATAGGGATATATATGTATGTATGTATGTGGTTTGTTTTTATGAAAGGTTTTTAAAATAAATGCACAGTCTAATCATCAGTGGATCCAATTTTGCATAAGCTACAAGTTTCAGATGATAAAATGTTTGCATATTCAGATTTTGATAATTTTACTTTGAAAAGTTAAAAGTAGAATGAAATCTAATTTTTCAGTTTTTTGTTGCAGCACATTTTTGATGTGATTTGTCAAGCTTTGGTTTATGTATGCATATTTAAAAATTAAAATGATGTGTGCTATTTTTGTAGAAGAACTGAGTCAGAGTTTATCCCAGACAAACAATGATGAAAACCTTGTGGAAAGTGAAACTAGCCAGGATGAACAAAGCCAGAGTCGAACTGGCAGCCAAGTTCATGAGGTAAGGACTTAAACAATCTCTGGGGTCATCTTTACTTTTAGCCATTAGGGCTATTTACTACTTGGATGTATACGATAACAATGTGTCTGTTTATAATGTCGGCAGTTTGGGAAAATCAATGGTCTTTCTGGTATATTTAAGATATAAAAAAGCAATGAAACTTAATCCTAATTTTGTCATGAAATAAATCTAATTACAGTTTTGTTTGTAAATTTGAATGGAAAAAATGGGAACCTTATTTGACAAACATTCTGGATAATGTAGATATTTTTCATTTGTAATCATGTTACAAACAAATTTTGTATTTGATGTAAATAAACTGATATAAAAAAAAAAGATTTAACTGAAAACTATATTTGCTAAATTATTTTAGTTATATTTTCACTTTCAAGTATTAACACCTTCAGTGCCAACGTGTTTGTCATCAAAGTCCAAGAATGGAACAATGGTGATTTGCCAGGGACTAAATGGAGAGCAGGTATCAATCATTGCAGTGTGCAGAGGACAAAATGAAGAGAAGGAGCAAATTTCAAAAGAGGGGATGTTATGTAATTGTCATTTGGTGCTTATTAATAGGTAAAGTAGCGAAAAAGGTAGTTAACATTGTTTGGCACTGAACGTGTTAATATTTTCCAATCCTAAATGAGAGAGTAAACAAGATCTGATTAGATAAATTGTGCTTTTAGAAGTATGATTCAGAGAGTTGTAGTATTCTTACTGATTTTTTTCCCGCCCTTTCTCAACATTTTGAATTTTGTTTTTAGGGTGATGATTATGCCAACAGCACTCACAGTGAAGAGGAGGAGGAGGAGGAAGAGGAGGATCTGTTAGAGTCTGCTGGGGAAGACGAAACTGAAGATCAAGTAGGAACCATTTTATTGTCTGAATGATTAGACATTTTGGCTTGTTTTCAACTGTAAAATATCACCCCTTTTTTTTTTTTCGACGTGAACTAGCAAAAATCTGAGTTTAAAAACACCCCAAACTGGGTTTGTAAATCACAAAAAAAATTTATTCATTAAAATTAAAATAAATTAGACTCAGTAAATAAGAAGAAAAAGGTTCGATAAATTGAAAAGAAGCTAAGAGCTAGATACAGACTTAGGTCCTAAATGTACAAAAAAAGCTAGATCTAGCTCCAAAAGAGCTAAATTGACAACCCTGCTTTGTCTGAAGCTAGCCGTAATGGTGAACCTTTTTAGCATGGTGTTTTGAAATTTTAATTTTTTTATAATCCTGTTATCGGAGTGTCACGTACATGCATTTTAGTTTTAGGTAAATGGTTATAGATAGGCGGCCTGCCTAATATATTTATAAAACTAGTAGTTGAATAATATATAAATTGAAAATTTGACTTCTACTTATAAAACTAGGATAATAAACTTCAAAGTCCATCGCGTGTCACCTAAAAACCTGCAGCATGTCACTGCTTTGCCATCACTGAGCTATATATTTCACGCTCACATGCATAACACGAGTCACGTGATAGAAATGCTTTTAGCATAAAATATTTTGCAAAATTATCATTGTTTTTAAAAATATTTTCATATTTTATCGTGATTTTTAAATTAAATTAGTAAATTTTAGGAAATTAGCAGAATTTCACAGCGTCAACCAAAAGAACCAGATTTGCATGAAAACAAAGAGATTTGGCTGCCCTGACTGTTAGTGTTTACGCAGACTGTATAACGAATTCTCGTCTTAATTTCTTGTTTATTTCTTCTTTCTATTTTCCCAATCCACTAAATAAATGATTAAATGATCATCATTCCGTACAGTTACATTGTTGTTTGTGTCTGTTTCATAACCAATGTGTGTGAGTGGGGGGGTCAAAAGTTATTTGCGGAATTTCAATTTTGCAAGGGTTCTGCACCCCTCCCCTGCATGAGATTCGAAGGACTACTGTATACAGATTGGTGATTTCTTATGATGGACAGTCAGTATTTTCTTTCTCCAGCTTTTGTTTTTCCTAATTATTCTGTTTGCAGCACCTTCAATTTTTTTCTGATGGCAATAATGTGACGTTTGTTTGTTTCTCTTTTAGGTAACTGTATTAACAGGAGGTCCTAAGCATATTAAATGTACAGAGGATGAAGATTTCCTTTCTGCTTTTGATAGGATGATGGCTGACAACTTGCAGGTTAGAAGAATTGGTTTTGCATTCTTTTCCAGCCTTGTAATTTCATCCTTGTTTTTAAAAAAAACAACAAATGCTGCATCTTGGTTAGTTAGCAAAATAATCTAGTGAATCCAAAGATGGAAAAGATCTTTTGGAATTGTTACTTGTCTATTGATTTAGATATATCTGCATTTGATTTTATATAAAGTAATTCAGATTATTTCTCTGTTATTTCAGGCAAGATCACAAGAGTCTCTTAAAGTACCACAGTTGGATATTGCTGTACCTATGCATCTTAGAGGACAAGTACGGAAACAATGTAAGGGAATTAAGAATTTTCTTTTTTTTAATTTCCTTTTTTTTCTTCTTTTAATTGTATTTTTGATCAAAATTTGCAGATAACTATTTTATACTTCAGCAAATTCAAAAGATTAACTATTGTCAACTTTTTTTTTTTTTTTGACAAAATTGTCATACTAAACTAGTAATGACTTTTTTTGTAATTTGAAGTCTGCTTTTATTTCCTGAGGTGTTAATTCTCTTTTAAGTCTAATCTTTTAGTGAATGTAATAATTTTCTCTTATTAAGGATTTGTAATCATCTCATCTGAAATTGAAGTAAATCTGTAGTAATCCAGTTTTGTTTTTGTGTTAAAGTTTTTAAACATATTTCCTGTTGAATTAGATTTGTTATTAGTATTTCCTTTGTTTGTAGATTCCTTCGTCCAAAACAACATTGACACCATTAATGACACTATCAAATTTGTGCTGATGACAAAGAAAGGTAACAAACAGCAGGTAATTGGCAGTTTTCTTCAATTTTCTCTTTAACTTTAGATTTTTGCATATAGAGAAATTGGTACTTTTAAAGAAAATGAATCTGTACATTCCCGAAAAATGTTATCTCCCTTGCAAAAGTCATTTAAAAGAAGAATGACGCGGATCTTAGCAAAACTTGAGATGGAGTTGTAGTAGTCATTTTTTTTTTAGTTTGCTTACTGGAAAAATTTAGTCCAGTTTTTACAAAATCAGCAGAGAAATATAAAAAAAATAAAACTGTTAACATTACGTTCCTTTGGATTTTAATCTTTAATGAATCCCGCTCTCCTCCCTATCTATTCCTTTCTCTTACCGTTTTCTTGAAACATTTCCTTTGTGTGTTTATCCTATCCTTTGTCTTTATTGCTCTCCCTCTCATCCCCCGTCGTTTGTTTCCCTCATTTATTTCTTTTAAATCATTTCCTTTCTTTTTTTATTTATAAATGCTTTATCCAAGAAGTCGAAAGAAATTCCACTTTTTTATTCATTCATTGTCTTGTTTTTCAAACCTTTGTGAAGTGGCCATTGTTAAAACAAAACAATCAAACTTTGTGTGAATTTTTAATATTGATTGTTCTTTTAAATGACTTTTGCAAGTGAGATAACGTTTTTGTGAATGTACAGACCTATTTTCTCGGAAAGTACCGAGAAATTTAAATAAAAATTGGAACAGTTTACATTCATTGTTATAAATTCATTGTCATCTTATTAAATTAATTGTTATAAACAATTTTACATTATAAAAAATTGATATGAAATTTATTGACTTATTTAATGAATTTTTAATTCATTTTAGATAAAGTGTTCAGGACCAACTGATTTTGATAACAGTAACCATTTGATAACATTATCTGTGATTATAATAAACGGCTTCCTCTGTATTGATTTATGCTTTTTCATGTCCATGTAAAAATATGATATAAATTCTCATGTTTTATTAGATTATTTTTATTTTCCAGTACACTAATCTGAATGTTCCGATTTCTACTGAATTTGCTGCCAAGTTCAAAGAACGAGAGAGGGTAAGTGCTTAATGTTTGGCAATTCTCAGATTACTAAAAACTTTTCATTAAGTTGTATTTTGTGAACATTGCATTTCTATTCAGTTTTGCAATGTTGCCTCCATCAATCAATTTCTTGAAATGCTGTGTCTTTCGCATTTTGCAGGCAGAACGTGCTGAAAAGGAACAGATGAAACAGGTTGTTCTTGGTATCCATGAACGTCAAGAAGAAGAAGATTACCAAGGTACTCGTATCTTGTTTTATGTCAGGTTTATTCAAGCAATCTCTCCTATTTTTCAACTGATTTAAAATATTTCATGTTCGTATGGTTTTTTTTTTTTTGTTATTCCCCTTATTTGCAGGGTTATGGTAAAATGCGAGAAGCAATGGGAACGCAAAGCGAAGATATCATTTTTTTTTTTCTAACCCGTTTGATTAATCACCACAAATCGCTGTATAAAAGCTTTTTTTAAATTATATTCCCTCTGCTTCTTGTAACAAGCAAAACAAAGTTGTAATTTATTCCCAATAACAATGAATAACCCTAACCCCAAATCCATTAATTAATCACTACAAACCTCTGTATAAAAGCTTTTTTTGTATTACCTTCCATTTGCTTCTTGTTGCTTCTTGTATTTTACAGGGACCATTATTTGAGTGCTGTCATAGTAGAACTTTATGAGTATTCCTCTCTACGAGACTATTTTTTTCTTTTTTCTTTTTGAAACAAAAAATAGTTTGCTTGATCAATTGAAGTGGGAAAAAAAATGTAATCCTTAATTTCTTGGAGAAATTTCCTACTTTGTTTTTTCGATGAATTCTTAATTTTTAGGTTTACAAATGATTTTTTAATTTTTTCTGAATATTAAGAATGAGTTCTAGTTATTTTCTACCAGATTTTGTTCCTTTGCTGTGAGAGTGAAAAAAAAAGCCCACGGGCTGTAATAAGATTTCTTTTTGTGAATTTCTTTTAGAAATGCTGGCTGCTCTAAGTAGGCCAGCACCAATCAACACCAATAGAGAAAGGCGTGTTCGTTATCAACATCCTAAGGGAGCTCCTGATGCTGACTTGATCTTTGGATCAAAGTAAGTTGACAAGACTTGCTATACTTACCAGATACTTAGGGTATGTATTTTCCATTCAGTTAACTTGATTTGGAAAATCAATAATGAGATGCCAAAGTTTGCTCTGTGTTATAAAGAAGTAAATATTGTAAATCAATAAGATGAACCCGTGATTCTGACTGATTAAAGGGTGACCATTTTGCTGTAGTCATGACACAGTTAACAGTTACTTTCAGTTTTGACTCATTTCTCAGATATTTCAACCCACAAATATTTGTTGCAACTTTGGTTTCTCTGTTTCAACTGTAAAAACCAAAATGTTTTCTTGAATAAAATACGTTGCTATTATGAAACTTGTTTGATAACCCGAGATAACTTTACATCAATCTTGTATGTCATCCGTTTCATATCTAACTAATATAAATACTCATATAACTTTGACGGGGGATTTAATTGATTCTTTTAATAAATTCTTTCAAAACTAAATAGGCAAGTAAGAGTGAAATAATCTTTCATATCAGGTTGGAACAAAATAAATGGCTGTTTTAACTACAAACTTTATTAGTCAAAATAAGCAACTTCCTTGTCGATGACTTGCGACCAGGCTCATCTTGGGAGATCACCAGAAGCAAATCTTTGGAACCAACGATGCAGAGTCCATTCTGAAACTGACTCCAGCCTCCGACCACTGTTGATGTTGCAGCTGGCTTTGAACTCCTGGAGCATAATGACATGAAAATCATGTTTATTCATTTCTGCTTCAATACCCTGTAAAACAAAAAATAAAAGTAATCCAAACAATTTAAACAAGATCTGAAAGAGAAGACTAAAATGATATATATAGATGTATGCATAAAGAGACGCCAACAATGTGGAGAAAAACTAATGCAACACAAAAACGGCTATTTATTTTGTTCCAACAGAATAAATGCTACAAACTTTTATCTTGGTTTTCCTGACTCTCAATATGTTAATGGTTAGGTTTGTTTCTTTTTGCACTGAAACAAATATTTTCAGTTTTACAGGACTAAATGATTAAAAAAAAAATAATCCTTTATAAAAAGCCTTGAAAACAATGTCTTTAGAGAAAACCTGTAAATCAAAGAATGAGGAAAATTTATCATTAATATATTTAAAAACACAAATTCTGCAAGTTTTGGTTGTATTTTGATTAAATTACAATGCTTAATTTATATAGGATTATTTGAAAAATATTTTTGTGGATCTTTGTGATTCTTTGTAACTTTCTATTAAATTAATTACTGTTTAGAATGCTCCTTGTTTTTTCTTTTTTAATTCCAGTTGAATTACATCCAGGTTGTTTGTTCTCTGGCAAACAAAAACCTTTGTACGCAAGTAAGAATTATTTATCTTTTTAAACTCTTATTCTTGTAACTATAACCTTGGAATACTCCTTTTTGTTTAGTTAATTCTAAAGAGCTGTGATTGGACATTATGTGCAAAGTAGCAGTTACACAATTTGAGAAATTTTAAAATTGGAATTTCAATGTCATCAGATGAAAAATTTATTTTCTACATTAATAAAAACTAAATTAATTTAGGAATAGAGCACTCTTATATAAATGCAAAACTCTTGCATAAAATGTAGAAAGTAAATATTTTATGTCCAAGTTGAAAGTTTCTCATTTTCATAGCTGAATTGGTTTGATCATTGTGTAAAAAAACTAAAGAAAGCAGTTTTTTTCTAAAAGTCCCACATTAGTTTTTCTTGTTTTCTTTAAGAAGTGTCAAATATTTGAATAACCTGTAAATATATCATCAAAAAGTAACTTTGCTTTTTAGTTTGATTACAGAATAGGTTACTGAAGAATTTTCTCTAGAGCAGATGGTGTTGCATTTTACTGTAAATGCAGAACTATAAGACAAATATTTATACTAAGGACTACCCCTCACTGCAACTCATCCAAGCAAACATAACTGCCCCTATCAGGCTTTGTTCGACGGGTCCCTAGTCATAATGCCAGCACATTGGATGCAGTACAATATTTGTATGATTTTTTAAAAAGAAATGAAATGCCCATCTTACATACTGGTATATACGGTAGTTGAAACTGATGATTTATTTTCTTTTAGGCTGAGTAAAATTATTTGATATGAAAAGTGCAAATATTTTTTAAAATCCTGTTACCTAAAAATGTTCAGATTTAATAATTTATTGTGTTAATCTCTCTGTTTCAGGAAGCGTTAAAGGCCGTATCTAGCTTGAGGCAGGTGTGTGATTACTCCTTCCAGGCAGTTGTGACTCTCCATGTCTCTCCAACTGGTCGCCAACTCACAGACCAACAGGCTTCTGGCTGCAGTACCTGGCAAAAAGCAGCGGGGAACAGCGGCAGATGCAGCAGCAGTGTCAGTGCAGCCTACAGTAGCCAACAATAAACAGGTGGCAATGGGCTCCTCCACTTTAGGACTCCATTATTTACTCCCTGTTGCCATTGAGAATCAGGGGGAAGTTCTGATGATGATGAGACTTCAACCATTCACCCACAATGTTGTTTCTTTTATTAATACTTTGAGCAAGAAAAGATTTCTTTTTTTTCTTCAATTTTTGTGATTGGGAGTGGAAAGCTGTAGGAAATTCTTTCAAAGTTTCATTTGTAGTAAAAATTGAACAGAAACAAAGAAACAAAAATAAAAGGAAAAAAAATGATTTTTTTTTTCTATTTTGTCCCAATTATTTTGCAGCAAAACATTTTCTTTTTACTTTTAATGCTTTGGCCAATTTCTTAACTCTTTCCTCTTTGGATTTGAACAACAACAATGGCAGAAGCAGCAGCAGCAGCTGATTATTGTTAGTTTTCTTTTATTTCTTTAATATATTCTTTACTGCAGCCACAGAGATTTGCATAACCTCCCCACAAAAAAAACAAAACAAAAAACACTACCACCTGCTGATTCACATGAAACAAAACACTTCCATTTTCTCTATTGGATCAACATTTGTGGCAAGTAATTTTCCAGCTGGGAAACTTCCCTCTTCAGGTTTCTTAAATTTAACAAAAGCAACAAAAAGAAAAAGTGATTTCTTTTCTACTTGCAAATTCCTTCAATTTGTTCCTTGATCATTTGGAATAAGTAAAGCTTAAGGTGGCAGTTATCAAGTCATAATAAAATGAGTGAAAGACATCTTGTGTGTGTGAGTCCTATTCCTTTGGTTTTCACCTCTTCAGTCCATGTACCTCCTAGAACATTCCTTCCTGTTCTACTCTCATCTCCACTTTGATCTCGATTCATTCAAAGAGTTTAGACTCTCAGAGTCTCTAATTAATGATGCATCTTTGCATCAGCGTTTATCACTCCGCATTGGTTGAATAATGTTGGTAGATGCTCTAAACATTTTTATTTTGTCTTCTCACAAAATGGCACTAGTTATCAATATAAGGATGGAACAGTGAGAGAGAGAAAGGCTTACATGTTTGTTCTAGAAGTTTTCTTTTTTACACTCTAAAAGGGATGTGCCTTAGTTGGACAAATGTAAATACATTGCAACTGGAATCATCAAATTACATGCATTAAATATTTTCTTTTTGTTTTTCTCTCCCTAATGCAAACTGATAATTCATTATCTTTTTCTCCCTTATTTCTTTCTAAATCTGAGACAACTTTTCTTGTCTCATTTTTATTTCGTCTCCAATTGATTTGCCATTTGATTTCTATATCCCAGTTGTTATTGTTGTGTACTCCCTTTTTTTCTTTGGCTAGAAAAGCAGTTGTCATCATCAAAATAAAATGTTTCTTCATAACACAAAGCACTGGATTTAGTGATCTTGTTAATGGCACCTGGTAAAACTCATTGCTTTTCTCTTGGTGAATAGTTGCAAATTATTTTTTATATTCAATGTATCATAAAACATTTGTTTTTCTTATTCTACTCACAAGTTGGTTGTTTTACTTTTTAATTTGTGAAGAAACTGAAGTGCTGGACATTTCCAAAATGTGTCCCAATTAGCATCTCGTACATTTTCCATTTTCGTATTTTGCATTAGGATTTATCGACAACACCTGATACTGTGCCACAATATTTGCTAGTCAACATTCTAATTTTTCTTATCTTGGAACCCAAACATTCTTGATTTCATGATTTCTTATGAGCAGCTTTTTTCAGAAATATTAAACTTTGATTTCACTTTTTCTCTTGTACTTTCTAGTTTTTTTTTCCTTTTAAAATTTTTTTTTTCTTATTAAAACCTGGAAAGGATTTATGAGGATTCACAATCAACAAACAAGAAATAAAAGCTAACTTGTAATTTTGAAATAAAACCAGAGCTGAGGCTATTCCAACATTGGACGAAACTCTGCCGCTACAAAATCTTAGTTGATAATTTGCTGTTTCTCTTGTTAAATAAATTTCAGTTAAGATTTGTCCCTACTTTGCTACACACACGTACGCCAAGATTTGTCCCTACTTTGCTACAAACACGTATGCCAAATAAATGAATGGAAGATCTTTTGATTTTAAGTAAAATATCATGTTTCCTGGCATCAAGGACGCTCCAGCCTCAAGGAGACGCACCGTAATTTTGACTTGCAAAATTATTTTTTTTTTTAAAAAGAATAAACAAAAGGATAGGTCTATGAAAAAAAGTAACTTTCAGTCTCTATGACGCAGGGTAGAATTTGCAGACTTTTTTCAGGAAAAAAAAATAGTCTTCGGCGTCAGGAAATACAGTAAATAAGATATATTTTAATATCAGACTTTTTGGCATCCCTAGAAGATTCAGATTTTCTCAATTTGTTTTGGGTTTTTAAAATTTTTTATATTAAATAAACTTTTTAATACAAGGGGAAGAAAATTGTTTTATTGACTTAAAACACGTTTTACTGTCATTTTTAAGTGTTAATCTTCTATAAGACTTTGAAAGCTATTGTGACTTTCCAGAAGGTTGTCTAACAGCTCAGCATTTCCACTTTGAAAATATTCATGGAAACATTTATGTTGATCAAATTAGATATCAATACAAAAAGTCCATTACTATTGTTGTTGTTGTCAAATGTCTGTTGAGCATAATAACGGGCTAAAAAGTTCTTTTCTTTCATCGGGAAATTTTAACAGTAAAGTTGATTGGATGATATTTCTTTTCTCATAATCTAGAGATTTAAAATTGGGTAAGAGTTGGCATTTTGATTAGTTTCAGTCTTTAGATAGTGCTCTTTTAAGTGTTAAAATTTCTTTCATAAACTAAATGTTCAGTTATTGGGTTACCCTAAAAGTTCATTCTGTTTTTGTTGTTAGATGGCATTAGATTTTAGTTTTTCCTAACATCTTTCAAAAAGATCACTGTTTATCAAAATCTGTGTATTTTTGTTATTTTCTTTCATCTTAAGTTAGCATTGATAGAAAATCAAATTCAACAATCGACTCTAATAATGAACACGTGATTCCT
>VCCN01002354.1:4884072-4895747 GCA_006491835.1 Architeuthis dux
CGAATCAGGCGATATATATATATATATATATATATGATCTCTAACTTCCGGTGGTCTTATAGGACATTTGTTGTAGCGTCACGAGTGTATATCTGCACTTGTACCTGAATTCATTTATTTAGAACAGCTACTTAGTTCTACAGTTCATGGGTTCCTCAAGTAGATTGTCTTGTCACTGCGCTGAGGCTTTTTGGGTTACCTCCACAGGTACAAAGAAGCATGAGAGTTTCACTGGACTCCAGGGATTTGCTACCTAAGCAAATAAATTAGTTTTTACGCTATTTATTGTATTACAAACGTCACATTTGGAGGCAAATAATTGTTTTTTTTTATATCATACCACTGCCTAAGCAAATAAACAAATAAATAAATCTATAATATGTATTGCTTTTAAGTCAGATAATCGAAAACTAGCATAATTTCAGAAAACCTGTTCATCTCATTGATACAGCAAACTACCTCGTGGCATAAAATAGTTACGTATTTTGCACTGGTGCCAGAGGTCGATCTTCGAGCTCAGATCAGAAGCCAAGATTTCAAATGCTGATTTTCAAATGCCGATTTTCAAGATAGGCAGTTCTTCCTATTCGGAAGATTGGCGTCACACAATGTTACTCACCCCACCTGACCCTGTGTCGTGCTAAGCTAAACTTAATAAATATCGATACATCAAGACAGTTCGTTCCTTCTTACAAAAGGAATTAAACAACAAATATTATCTTGTTTTGTGCAAAGACTTTTCTAAGATTAACATAAAGAAAAAGGCCTGAATATAAGTTTTAATACAAATTGATGACCTATTTTTCTGAACTTTGTTTCTCAAATTATAAGTTTACGTTTTTTTTTTGTTATCGATTTTAAAAAATCTTCCACTAGTACTCAAAGTGTTGTGGGGGTGGGGAGGTGGAGACGACGGTCCCGTTATTTCGTTCGTCCGACTTTTATTTTACTTTGGCAATTTATTATAATCAACTTCCGGCTTACTAGGCCCGTTGGAGCTTCACTAGAAAAGCATTACAAATAATTCACTATAAAAATGCATTAGAAATTATTTTTCAATAAAGGATTATCAGTGTTCAGGAATTAAGGCAAGCACTACTGACAGAATTGGGCTATTATTTATATAATTCAAGAAAAAAACATTGTCTGCTAATTATATCATGTCGCATACGTTAAAAGCAAGATTAAATCGTTTTGAGGTGACTTCCAAGAGTGTCATTAACTACAGTGCACAATTAACCTGTACTTACCTCTACTGATAAATGGAACCAGAGTTGCTTTTTATTTTGTTCACTACAACTACTACGATTGTTCTATTGTAGCCACGTGCCTAATATCGAAGCCTAAAAAAGACTAAAAAGCCAGTAATTCTGGTTTTCAGCCAGTCATATGATGGCCATTTTGAATACAGGCAAACCCCATCCCAATTTTTACTCGCGTGAGACGAATTTTCGTTAGGCGATTAATAGAATCGATAGGAATAATCACAAAAGAAAGATCACACATTAACTGAATAATTAAACGCGTAAAACAGAAAATGGTAGCAGTTGTCTAATTTCGAGTTGATTGAAGTAGCTCATAGCGGGTCTACTTGTAATTAATGTGCCAGGATGGCATCATTTGCATAGTTTTTAAATGGCGATTATAAGCTTTTTGAAAAGGTTTACTTTGTTTCAAATCAAATCGAATCAAATTATCCCATAATCGAGTAGATGGTCGGATACCAGGCAGGGTCCTTCATGACATTTCTCGGGGCAATAGAGGTTACCTGGACTTATAGAGGTTACCTGGTGGTGCCTATTTTCTCTTTATGTAACATGCGTCAGATTGTACCAGATCACACGGTATTAGCAGCAGGGAGTAATCTCTGACCTGACCTATTGGGGCATGCGGATTCATGCCTTTCCCCAAGCGATTTAAACTCGGGTCACCGATTCCATTTGTGTCAAACACCAGTCCAAGTTGGTGTTGATTTTGTTTTTCTTTCGTAATAAGAACAACAAGAACAATCCTCACCTAATTTAGAGGAGTAAACTCTCCACTGTTTGACTATCGCGTCACGTTAAACCAAACCGATATATAAAATTAACATTTCCCTGTCGTGATTTGAAATCACGACTAAGTGATTGCTAGGTGGCTGTCTTACCAACTGAGTTAAACTGACAAGTCTTTTATACCTACGAATGTATTTATTATATATACAATACAAAGGTTGCAGTAATCAGCTTCAGTCGGAATATAAGTAGTGGAGCTTACCCTTGCAGCAGCCAGGCGTGTTAATAACCGTTAGGCCAACTCTTCACGTCCATAGTTTGTTTATGATTTTGAGAGTTTATAAATAAAGAAAAATAGCTAAATTTGGTCTCCAACAAATCAGTAGCGAAAAGGTCAAGTCTATTTTGGTAGAACCACAATAAACTCAGTGATTTAGGGAAAGTGTAGACACATGTCATATTGAAATAGGATGAGTCAAGTACTTTTTGCTTGAGTCGGGCGATTGCATAAGACCGAAGTGTCTGTTCTTTTATCTCTATCAGGGTGTGTGTTGGTTTCGTTTTTAGTTTTAACATTTCTATTTATTCCCATTGAAAGAAATATCAGAAAACATTGCAAATCTTTACGACAGTTTCTGAATTTTTAGACAAAACTCGTTTGTGTGCATGTATATTACATATTATTCTCCTTTCTTTCTCTGTATATGTAGTTGCGTGTGCGCACAATTTACGCCCCCGTCTCTTTCTCACACTCTCACTTTCTCAATTTCACTCTCTGTCTCTCTCTGCCTTTCTCTTCCTATATCCCCTTCTCTCGCTCTCCCTTTCTTTATCTCTCTCTATATATTTACGTATGTATATATAAGCTGAACTGACAAAAAATAGATACAGCTGCTTAATAACGTGTAGCTCCTCCCTACGCGACGTGGCATGGAGTCTATGAGGTGCTGGAGTCGTTGCGACGGTATATCTATCCAGACACGTTCCAGGGCTATCTATGAGTTGTGTTTGGTAGGTGTGGCTGCAGGGAATTCAGTTAGGTATGCAATATATCCCATACATGCTCAATGGGGTTTAAATCTGGGGAACGCAGGGGCCAATGGAGTATCTGGAAGTCAGACGAGTGTTCCTGAAACCAGTTTCGTGTCACCCGCGCACGATGGGGGGGGGGGGGTTGCATTGTTCTTACTGGAACAAACCATCCCCACCGGGAAACATGACATGCATAAAGTGGTGGAAATGGTTTTCAAATGATCTGTGTATGTCACACCTGTCAAGACAGACTCCAATTTCATTTGTGATCCTTGCGATCTCCAACAGAACACCCCCGCCAAACACACACTAGTACAAAGCCATCACCTGCCTGCTGACAGGTTGGGTTCGTAGCCTCGTGCGGTTTCCTCCACACATGAATTCGACCGTCTACCCGAATAGTCCGACCAAGGCGACACGGCAGCAGTCTTCCACGCTCCAAATGACGATGTTCTCTGGTTATGATAGGTTATTAGGTTATGCGCAGTAACCATGTTGGTCGTCAACTACGAAGCCCAATCGAATGCACTTGCACGCTGTACAATGGGGTTTAAATCTGGGGAACGCTCAATGGAGTTTAAATCTGGGGAACGCAGGGGCCAATGTAGTATCTGGTGTCAGTCGAGTGTTCCTGAAACCAGTTTCGTGTCACTCGCGCACGATGGGGGGTGGGGGGTGCATCATCTTGCTGGAACAAACCGTCTGTGTGCATGTATATTACATATTATACTGTGCATTGACTGATGGGTTGAGCATCACCAGCGTTGAATTGGGATGTGATTTGATCCCCTTCGTTGTCAGTCACCAGCGGCCCCGTTCTTGCATCACCTGTGTGTCTGGCCAGAATTCACATATTCCTGGTTTTCGCTTGCTACTGTTGCCCGAGAAAAACCCAGAGCCGTTGCCACCCCGGAGATAAAGAGTCCCATCTTTCTGGCTCAAACAATCATTCCACAGTCAAACGGTGTTAAATCCTGTCCACATCCCATGGAAGCCACAGTTACACTGTCACAGTTACACTGCCTCTTTACCTATTACGTCACACATACGTCATCCGGTTGATTCCATTTCTACAAGTGCGGAGCCCAAAACCATCCAGTGTACTGCTGTCTTTTCTTTTTTGCACTTCAGTTTAATATGAGCGCATCGTTTTGGATTAATGGTTAACGGACTAGTTTCGCAAATCAGTGCTACTGAGTAGTGAATTCTGTCCACCGTGAGTGAGGATTGAACTCATTCCAGTACCGATCTCGTTACACTATCAATTGAGTCTAGTTTTGATAGCTGCCTCTCAGCCGTAGTCGCTTCCAACTCATTTTGCATATTGCATGATGTTGACATATGTCGTTAGTTTGTTTCTCTGGTTGCAAACACCGAAGAGTTTGATATTTGAGCATTACTATCACTACTACTACAACGAGTAGTTGCCAAGTATGCTTGTTATTCACAGCTTGAAAATGGCTAGAATTGGCTAAGGTTTTCCATTTCCAGCTAACTTTATAGCTGAAAAGGTTATATATACTCATTTAAAGCCCACTTAGCAAATATTATAACGATACACGAAGACCCCAGAACAAATTATTAATACAAATTGTACATTTA
The DNA here is from genome assembly GCA_006491835.1 of Architeuthis dux. NCBI lineage: Eukaryota > Metazoa > Mollusca > Cephalopoda > Oegopsida > Architeuthidae > Architeuthis > Architeuthis dux. The sequence continues at coordinate 4,888,701 of VCCN01002354.1, forward strand.
CTTCTATTAAACTTACTAATTATTATTTTTAAAATGACCAGATTTTCGGTTATCGTAGATTTTTATCGGTTAAATTGGGAATGGAATCTGCTAGATCTAATCGAAAAATGGTTAATTTGGCAACTCTGGTCCAAATCTACTTATCAGTTCTCTTCTAGACTAAGGAAGAAGAGACACTTATGTTATATGAAATTCTGAAGTGAAGCATTGACGTAAACAAAACTATTCAGCCTTCATCATGTAAATGTTACATCTGATAATCATTGAGTGTCGGCATCTGGTAAACCTTGAGCGTCAATCATCTCCCCTGAATGACGCTCAAAGGTTACCAGATGCAGCACACATTTGAGGAAGACCGAGGAGCACATCGGCGTAATCACTGTGATAAAAATAAGAGTCCAAAGAATTTATGGAATAAAGGACACTTATAATCTTGATTTATTTTGTTATTAGATGAAGCATTGTCAACCATTACTAATTTTTGACTTTCATCTTAATTTTAGTTGCTTTTCATCTAGTAGTAATATTATCTTGATTTATTTTTTATAATAGCTAGAATTTTTCTTTCATCTTAATTTTAGTTGCTTTTCATTGCAACTACTCAGACCAACAATCTACGCCAGTGAGTAAAAATAATTAGTTAATATTACTACTAATAATAATACAATTAAAGTACGTGAAAGCAATAACAAATATGGCACTGAGAGATCTGCGAAAAATGAAGGTTAGGTTCAAAGGTTAGATTTGATCTTTTGCCAACAGTTGGGTTCTCGTAGCTCAATCGCAGAGCAGCTGGTATGGATAACCAGGCTTTCTTGTGGAAAAAGCGATGTGAGTTCGTGTCTCCCCAAGAACTTATTCTTTATTTCCGATCTGTGCTGTTTACTCACTGCCATAGACTGACGGCATGAGTAGTTGTGATGAAAAGCAACTATAATTAGGATGAAAGAAAATACTAGCCAAAAATGAATAATAATAATAATGGTTGACAATGCTTCACCTAATAAAAAGATCAAGATAATAGTGTTTCACGTTGTTTTTATCACTAAATCACAGCCTTGATCATGTGCATATTACATATTATTATTATTATTATTATTATTATTATTATGATGATGATGATGATGATGATGATGATGATGATGATGATGATGATGATGATGATGATGATGATGATGATGATGATGATGATGATGATGATGTCTCGCTACCCTCTCAATAGCAACAATTTACAGGGACGGGTGTCAAAGTATCAGGCTAACACGAACAATTCTTGAGTCAGGATGATAAAATCTGACTATATGTAACTATAAAAAGAAAAGAAAAACAAGGCACGTGTACTAATTTTCTAAGTTTCTACCCTAGATGACACTATGATGATACCAGATGCAGTACACATCGGCTTAATCGCTGTGATAAAAATAATAAAGACGTGAATACTAATTCAAATAATTTATGGAATAAATGATACTTATGTTTACGACATAAGAAAGCAATTTCTTCTTTCATTTTCTTTCATTTTTCCTTCAAAGATTGTCCAAATCTTACTTCCCTTAAACCATGAGTAATGCAGTCTATCGATTGCAAACCAAAGTTATTTCCCTTAGATATTTTTTTCTTTCTGTAATTCTGAGAGCAAATGGAAACTGATTGGTTGAATCAAGTTGTTATAATTTGGGGCGCTAAATACATTTTATGGTAACCACAATAGAAATATTTTGCTTTTACACTTTCTTCTTATTTTTTCATATTTCGCATTTGAGTAGCCTCTGAAAGATAGACTATTCAATGCCTCATTGTATGTAGTTAGTTCGGATTAATTTCCTTATCTTTGTTATTTTCCCCCCACAACGATTCGTACTCTCCTGCCTTCTTTAGGTGTACGTTGTATTCTGGAATATTGTCGAATCTTGTTCTAGGGGAGCATGCTCATCCCCTCTCACACGCGTCACTTTTAGTGCTTGCGTCTCTGCGTTCTTGGGCTTGTCTCCTCTTGACCTCCCGTTGGATTTTACATGCGCTTTCATCTCTCTGGCCATGTTAATCGCTTATTCCCCCTTGATTAATGGTCCCCACAGGTTATTAATGTTGATACTTGGTCTGCTGATTGAGTTATCGGAGCATAATATGTGGGCAGATTATTTCTTCCCTCTTATTCACCAATGCTTCTCCCTGTTTATTATTTTGACTTCATTCCATATAAGTTGATGTGTCCCCCTTCAGTTCAATGCTTAATGTCTAATGATATCGCATTTCAATGATTAGCAATAAAATAATTCAACGACTAATATTCTCAACCTTATTGGTTTTAACACTACTTTTCGGCCGATCCGTTCTTCGGCCTTCGTCACTGTCTGAAATTCTGGAATGAGTCATTACCATTATTATATGAGTTATTTAGGCTTATTATTCTCATCCATGTTGGTTTTATCAGTACTTTTCGGTCGATGCGTTCTTCGGTCTTCGTCATGTATAATTCATCCAGTAAGATAGAGTTCTGGATCTGGATGTCGAAGATTCCTGCAGACAGCGTCAATATGTTTCTCGATATTAACTAAGCTCAGCCGAAGGCAACCGAGAAGATTGTGTTGTGCCAATTTTCCAAGTGAAAAGGCCTACCTAGAAAATCAACATTCAAAATCCTAGCTTTTACTCGAACTTGAACACCGACCACTAACACCAGTGTGAAATACGCCAATATCTAACCCACCAAGCTGGCCCAGCTCAAACTTGATATTTACTAAGCTTAGCTTAGTACGACACATGGCTAAATAATGGAGATATGAAGATTGATTTGAGCCAATCTTCTAAGTAGGGAAGACCTATATATCTTGAAAATCAGCATTGGAAATCCTGGCATTTATCTAGATTCGAATGTTGTCTACTGGGACCAGGGGGAAATGTGCAACTACCAAGTAGGACAGTGTCAATATTTTCTTTCTTAGATGGAAAAAATATCCGGCTACATTCATCGCGTAAATCAACATATACTAATCTTCTCAGTACATTCGCGAGACATTAGTGATACCATCTTTTCAGTTGCAATGGTTTCTCTCTCTCTCTCTCTCTCTCTCTCTCTCTCTCTCTCTCTCTCTGTGTGCGTGCGCGTACGTGCATGTGTGTGTGTGTTTTCTTTTCTATACTGAATATATGTACCCGGATCGCATTGAATACTGTAGTAGCCTGGCTTATGTAATCTTTTATCAGACTCATGTAAGCACCCTTTTTTTTCACTCCATGCACTTTCCGGTGAAGTTGCCTTATCTGTTATTTTGATCTTATCACAAAGAGGGCGCGATGTACTCTTTTTTTCATCACAGCCATACCCGACTCTGTGATATCGCATCAGATCGTGCCTTTCCGTTTTATTCCAGACTCATTTTCAGGGTTGGCTAATTCATCCTTTATATTTCCTGGCGCAACTTCATGATATATCTTACATAACTCGTAAAATCCTGATAATGACTCATCTCAGAATTTCCAATATTAAGCAATAAAATTGCTTTAACCAGTCAGCACATATTTATGAAGGCTTGTCTGCAGAGCATTGGCGTAGCAATGAATCTCAGCGCCCGAGGCAAAGACGGCACACGGGGGGCAGTTGCGTTATATCCTTGGGAAGGCCATAATTATTAACAGGGATTATAGGCCAGAGGAAATGTTGCGCCCCTTCACGACTGCCCCCCCCCTCTTGTTACGCCTCTGCTGCAGAGCGTACACATGATCAACAATTGTGTCATCATCAATTTTGTTATTCTTACTGGTATCTTAAAACACGTCAAATCGATATACACCCCCCTCCTCGCTATCCGAAAGTAGAGAGTTCCTATAATAACCTTTCCCAAGCCGAAATGGCGTAAAGCGAAGAAGCAATCTCCATAAATGTATAAAGGAACATTTTTTGAGCATTCCCAAAATGGAGATGATGGCATGTTTGGCTGTGTCTTCGGAGACTGGAATGATTGGAAGATATAGAAGAGACTATATTAAAATACACTTCATAACTAAATATATACGCAATTATTAAACGTGTTTTAAATAGTCATAGGAATCTTTGGTAGATTTGATTCCCTTTTTATCATCGTCTCAACAATAATTTATTTTTTGTTGTTGTTGTTTTTTCTTTCTCACCGTGGCTGATGGTGGCTGATGGTGGCTTTGATTACATAACAACTAAAGCAAACAATTAATAACAGAGTCACAACAGAATAGAACAACAAGCCTGGCTGCTGCAGGGTCCATTCCTACTTCTATTCCGACTAAAGATGATTATTGCAACTTTTGTATTGTATATATAATAAATAAATTCGTAGGTATGTAAGACTTGTCAGTTTTGTTCAGTCGGTAAGATAGTCGGCTACCAAGCAGTTGGTCGTGATTTCGGATCACGGTAGGGAAATGTTAATTTTATAAATGTATTTGTTTATTAGAATAAAATAAGCCCTTACGTATTTCTAACATACATTTTCGTAAATATGTAAGCCTTGTTAATTTAGCTCAGTCGGTAAGAGAGTCGCCTACCAATCAGTTGGTCGTGGTAGGGGAATGTTAATTTTGCATAGCGGTATGGTTCAATGTAATGGCACAGACAAACAGTGAAAAGTTTGCTCCCCTAAATTTGGTGAAGATTGTTCTTGGTCTTAGCCATCACTTTTCGGAATTTGTTTTTATAACAGGAAAAGTTACAATCTAATCTCCTCTTCCCATCTTCGATGTTGACACAACGTTTCGGCCGATTCATTCTACGGCTCTCTTCAGGTGTAAAAAAGGAGAAAGAGACCGACAGGAGAGACTCTCTTTCCTTACAGATATTATATTTTACATCTGCAGAGGGCCGTAGAATGAATCGGCCGAAACATTGTGTCAACATCGAAGATGGGAAGAAGAGATTAGATTGCACGAACAAAAGTTGGTATGAAACGTTACATCATTGAGGAAAATATTTTAAATCAATTTCCGAAATTGGCACAACACAATCTTCCTATTAACATCCTCCTATTTAGCCTAGTGCTGTACTAAGCTAAACTTAGTATTTGAGGCTGCCTCATGGCTGAGATAGTTGCGTATTTTCCATTGCCGCCAGTGGTCGGTGATCGAGACTAGGAAAAAGACAATAATGCTGATTTTCAAGGCAGGAAGGTCCTCTCCACTAGGAAGATTGGCCGAACACAAGCTTTCTACCTGTAACCCCTCTCCACTTGGCCTTGTGCCGTACTAAGCTAAGTCTAGTAGATATCTGCATCACCATCCTAGTAGTAGTAGTAGTAGTAGTAGTAGTAGTAGTAGTAGTAGTAGTAGTAGTGACAGTTGAAGTGAAAATGTTTTGGAACGGAAGAAAAAAACGTAGGAATTCTTGGCAAATTAGAAATGCCACGTGAAAGGAAAAATGTTCATCTTGTTTAGCCTTCACCTTTTTGGTAATTTTCTTTTATTTCACGTCTTTCGCCTCTAGTTAGTTGGTGCCCAAGTTCAGGTCTATGCAACACGTACACACACGCACACGTACACACACACACACACACACACACGTACACACACATACACATACACGCAATCGTATTTACAAACTTATAAATGAGAGATGTCAGCTGCTTTCATAGTGCCTCATCTCCCTATCTCTTTACCTACTTCCCAAATCCAATCTGTTTTCTCTCCTCTGTCGATTCTCTCACCCTCACTCTCTCTCTTTCTTACGATCTTCTCTTAAACGTCCCCCCTCCTCCCCCTCCTCCTTTCGGCTTTTCATCCTTGTCCCTCATCATTACCCTTTGCCATCATCCCAACTCCTACCTTAAACCCAAAACTTAATGGCGTAGGCCGGCATTTGTGAGTATCCTCCTAGCCGGCTTCTACTTACTCACTCCACCTACGCCATCTGCAGAAGTAGCTTTCTTCCACTTCACAATTCCCAGGAAGGATCTCTAAATAATTTTTAGTTCCGGAGCTGTTTAAAAGACGGAGCCTCTATTTATAAGTAAGTAAAATAGTACTCCAATTTGCGTGTTGCGTTGTGTTGATTTTGATGCTTGTCGTTTCTCTCCGTGTCGCATTTGCCTTGATGTGGATCGAGCTCTTAAAAACTACTTAACCTTTTCAAGACTCCTGCTATATAATACATATCCCGAGGTTTCTATGACTGCCTGGATATATAAGTCCCGTAGATCTCTTTTATAAGTCTATTGGGACATCTTAATTCAGGCATTAAGCACCTTGATAGGTGAGTCTTGAAAGGGTTAAACGCTGTCAATCTTATTTCCACTCTATCATATTCCTTTCTCTCTCTTTTTTTGCTGGCGTGGATCCAGGAGAGGGTCCATGGGTACCGGATCTCCCCACACCCCGCTTGGTTAAAGCCCAGTTTTAAATATCTAGATAAATACATTTTTATAAATATAATCCCAAGTAATCATAAATTAATCTTAAAAACAAACATTTATTATTTTGTTTCTTAGCTAATATAAGTAAAATACCTTCCATCGTACTCTTTATAATCTTTTCCTTTATTGGTTCAGTGGTAATTTCTCTGATTAATTTTTTCACTTTACTCTTTTGTCAAATCCCGTGCTCAAAGCCACGACTCAAATGTAAATGAAAAATACCGGATCAGATATTACTTTCTTGTTTTTGATGGTTGAAATTTGTATCCTTTCTCACGTATTTATTTATGAAAATACATTTTTTCCATTTGGACCCCCGCCCCCCTGCTCAAAATCTTGGATCCGCCCCCCGTTTTCTCCTGTGGTTCTCATTTCTTTTCAATTGTTTTTCTTTCTGTGTCCATGTCCTCTCCCTTTCATCATCCTTTCTGCATCTATGTCTTTGCCTACATGACATGCACACCAAAAAACAAAAATATACGCAGGGATACAAAAAGAAATATCCGGAAAAGATCTTCATTGAGGGAATAGAAAAACGGTTAATCTTAACAAGTTCCATCTACTTCTCTAAACTTCTGTGGATGGTTTTTCAACTGGTCTAATCTGTTTTGACTAAACTTGAAAACATTTAAATGACAATTATGTCTTTGAACTTTCTTTTATCTATCTA
>VCCN01002354.1:4909212-4923353 GCA_006491835.1 Architeuthis dux
TATATATATATATATTCGCGGACATATAAATGCACAGGTGATATTTTATATACTGTGTATGTAGTATGTATATATTTATGTGTATTCATATATGAATGCAGGTGAAAATTTGTACAGTATTATGTGTTTGTAATTATTTACATACGTATGTTTATAACCTTTCACACACATATACATACAAACACGCACACATCCACGCACACATGTTGGCACTTGCCTATACCTTACATACACAGTATACTGATATACACGTATAGATTACAGCAATATGGCGTCTGCTCGTGAAGATACTATGTTTGGTAAAGTTGGCCGAGCGTCTCAGGCAGAGAAGCAGGAGAGACGCGTTGAGGTGGGAAGAGGAGCAAGAAGGGGAGGGGGGGGGCAGATGAGGATGATCCAAATTAGGGCGAGTGTATACTTCGTATAGGTTACTGTTATCTTGATTATTGTAGGTGTTGAATGATATCATAAAATGCTGTCAGCTCAAGATGACGGGACTAGTCCAAGTGATAAAGGTTATGATAGAAAGCGAAGTGATTAAGAAGATGTCTCATGGATTACCAGAAGTAGAACAGAACAATCAGTTGTCGAAGTGGATCCTTCCATCGTCATGTTGAGTATTAAGTTTGCTTGGGGAGTGTGCCTTAGTAGTTATATTAAGTACATTATGAAAGATTATCTCTTACGATATCAATAAAAAGAGTGACATAAAAAATACTCATTTGAAAAAAAAAACGTCATGACGATGAGTTATAGAGTGAAAGGGTTAAGGAGATGGAAAGAATAAATAAATAAATGATAAAGATGAAAGAACATACTAATAAAAAATGAATAATAATTATGGTTGATAATGGTTTATCTGATAAAAAGCAAATAAAGATAATAGTGCAGCTACTGATACTACTAGTTAAAAAAAATATATATATATGGCATCAGGGTAGAATGATGGGTAGGTTAGATTTGATCTTCTGCCAACAGTTCTCGTAGCTCAGTCGGTACGAGCTGCTGGTACGGTTAACCAGGCTTCCCTGGGACAAAAGGGACGTGAGATCTCACCGAGAGTTTAACCTTTATTTCCGATCTGCGCTGTTTACTCACTGCCGTAGACTGACGGCCTGGGTAAGTTGCGATAAAAAGCAACTAAAAATTAAGATGGAAGAAAATATCAGTCAAAAATTAATATTAAAACAGATGTAATTCTATGACTTTTCCGACTAATGTCCTCATCTTGTATTTGTTTGACCGATATGTTCTTCGGACTTCCTCGGGTGTGTATTCCATTCAGTAATCATTGAGTGTCATCCAGTACTTTTGTTCTACCTCCTCAGCAGGAATAATTCACAGATCCGACTGTCACACACGGGAAATTCTCAGGCTAGTCTGAACAAAAATCCTGACGACATAGATATTTAGTTTCAGTTTAGTCCAGTGCAAATGTGTATAAAGAGAAATGAGAGATAGGAAGATTGTGTCGCGCCAATTTTTTCTAGTGGAACGGGCCTGCCAGGTTTGAATACAGGTATACCTTGATTGGTGCAGTTAATTCGTTCCAAGACTTTCTGTACTGTTCAAAACCGCACTGTTCGAGGTCTTGTTATAATTTAATGCGTGTTTTCGGCGTATACTTTGTTACATTAATTTGTACAGCAATACCGTAACCGTACTACATCAAAACCAGCACTAATAAAAACTGCACTATTTAAGCCTGTATTCCTGTATTGGCTTTACCTGGGCTCGAACCTCGACAACTTGCACCAGTGATAAATACGCAACTAGCTGAGTTACCCAACAAGCCAAACCCTATCATAAATATAAAAAATCAGCGCGTATGCTAATTTTTTAATATGGATTTTTAGATCTAGTGAACACTGTCTTCGATATTACATGAAATTCTGCCTTGGTTTGTTTTTGCAGTTTTTTGGCACATAACCTTAACCACTTCTCACTGTGACTTCGACGGTGGTACAAAAAGAGAAAGTCATGCCTGGCTGCTGCAGGCTCAAAATCCACTCCAACTTCTATTATAACTGAAGATGATTACTGCAACTTTTGTATTGTATATATAATAAATAAATTCGTAGATTTATATATCTACGAATTTATTTATTATATATACAATACAATTGTCAGTTTGGCTATGTTGGTAAGAAGGCCGCCTAGCAATCACTTGGTCGTGATTTCAAATCACGATAGGGAAATGATAATTTTATAGAGAGATTTGGTTTAACGTGACGTGATAGACAAACAGTGAAGAGTTTACTCCTCTGAATTAGGTGAGGATTGTTCTTGTTCTTGTTACGGGGGAAAACAACGTCAACTCCAACTTAGACTGGAGTTTGACAAAATGAATAAAAGGAATGATAAGCACTTACAAGAAAACAAGAAATATATGCAAAAGTATTATTCCATGGTCGTTTCTATAAGTGTGGGGGTCATTGTGAATGCGACGGTCACACAGTACACAAGTTCACTCAATGGCGTCTCACTGCCGACCGAATAACCCCACGGGAGAATGTCTGTTAACGCATGCGCAGTAAGGTCACCTCTGGTTGCCAAGTTACATTAAGGCCACGCAACAGGTTCTTGAGGTATTCAAAATTGCTGGATACTTTACGCTCAGACATCGTACTAAATTGTTTTGCTTTCTTGCGTTGATCTATTTTTTATTCTAATAATTATCATTAAATGAAAACTTGGGTATCAGTTGCGGTACATACACAAAAATAACTTGATGCAAGATCACAACAGTCAGAAGAATGCCTTTCCTCATGTTATTTTGGTGGACTACTGTGTGATGTGTATACAAGAGAGACGATATCAGAGTATTCCTTAGCTCCGATATTGTTTTTCAGACACTTTTAGGTGAAGCAGGCTTATCCAAATGTATATACTTGAATCATGAGATTATTAAATGAATTCTTCAGACTAATATTCTCATCTATGTTTTTTGTAACATAAAGTTTCAGCCGATTTGCTCTTGTGTCTTTCTCAGTTGTATATTGCACCTGGTAATCTTCGGTTGTCGTCCAGTATATTCTGTTGCAAACAGCAAAGTTGAGAATACTACTCCGAATAATTCGTGGAATAATAATAACACTTTATCTCGGGGCTTCAAACAACAGTAGGAAAGCTAGAAAACCCATTAGCTGAAACCTGGTGATCAAAACATCAAAGATGAGGAAAATAGTTTGAATAATTCGTGGAATAATGACAACTCTTCTCAGAATAGGCAATATTTTTCTGATCATGAAATGTTTATCATAAAATGTATACGTATCATCAACTCAAAGAGACCCACCATAAATTGTAATATCTGTATATGACCGCCAACATGGAGAATCATTGAATGAAGAAATTAGAGACCAAATGTAAATCAAATACAGCACCCAAACGAGAAACATGAAAGCAGCGTCAACAGGAACGAATCAACAACCTGAACATCACTGGGCAATTTCCATGCATTGTGTGTGGACTTTGAAGCCATCAAAGAAGACATTTCGGACCATCTCTTAATCATATCTTTTGTCCTAATTCTTCACAATCTTGGTCACGCTGTCTTATAAGTTGCGAGATTCTACCGACACTAGCAACAGTCTTTGAATACCGATTTTCGAGGCAAGCACGTTATCTCTAGGTCGAATGATGAATCACAATCTTCCCCAAGCTCAAGTGCATTGGGGCGTTTGTAAAAGTTACATTTATCTCTCAATCTATGATTAACATTCATTTTGTATTCCCCTTTCTCTCTCTCTACCTTCCACTTCTTTACCATTTTCTTGCGTCCTAGATTTTCATTTCTGATTCTGTTACTCTACATCAGTGATCCTCAACCTTTTTTTCTGGTCACGACCTCCTTAAGAACTCTTCTCAGGTTCCAGGGCCCCCTGTCAAACAGGGATGCAACACGAATAGATAGAAATTAATTTATTATTATCTACGACCCACTTCAAATTTACAATGTTTCCAAAGGGGGCCTTATGGCCCCGTTGAGAATGTCTGCTCTATATAGTTTATATTACCCGATGAAAATGTCATCTAAGTCACTAGTATTGGGGAGGTGCAGAGTGGTGTCACTGTTACCGGCACAGAAAACAGAATCGGCGAATCGAATTCGAGTTTCAGCCGAGGCAGCTTGCATGTGTAAAAAGCAGAGCCTTTAGGCCTGTAGGTCAGTTTAACTAAGAGAAAGTTACACTGACAGAAACAAATAAACCCTACAGATTGGGCGTGGGGCTAGCAACTCCACCCCGTAAAACCTACTTGCTACTGACACCTCACAAAGCGGGTCCTTTGCTCCACAAAGAGTCTGCAGAAGGTAACATCACTAGTATTAGGTCTCGCTTAACCTATGGGATACGATTTTATAAATTGTTTTTGTGATAAAAATGAATCGCACACAATCACATAGCGAGTCAGTTTCGTATTTATTCGTGTATAATACAATACATTTTGTAAAGTTGGTAAGATTATGTTAAAGGCTATTGAGGCAGCGCGTTTTAGAGGCAGAGCGTTTTAAAGGCAGAGCGTTTTAGAGACAGCGCGCACTTTTCCTACACCTCAGTCTCCTGTATCTCCCATCACACAAATTTCCGACGATTCAGCCTAACATACCATCATCACCATTTGGGGTTTCATAAATTAATGGTAATTGCTTCTTCGCTTTACGCCATTTCGGTTACGACAGGTTTTTATAGGAACGCTCTACTTTTGGATAGCGAGAGAAACCTGTATTCCCGACTGTAAAATGGTGACAATATTTGTTTATTTATATCAATAAAGCAACAACTACGTACAGTGGTCCGACTCAACACGCGGTCCATCTCACAAATGACCTTCCCACGAATACGACCTCTTTTGTTTGGTTGGAATGACTTGCAAAACGAACGACCAGATGAAAACTTCGCTCTAACACCAGATTCTAAAATCTAAAGCCACATAGAATACTCAGTTAAAAATGTGTCTAATAAAAACAAGAAACTGTTCAAACTGAAAAGTGATATTTAAAAATAAAATCAATTTGCTGTGAAGTTGCGGAGGGGTCACATCGTACTTGTTAAAGAAATAGGAGGTCACACGAAATATAACAATATTTAAGCATTACTTTTTACTTATTCGAAAGGGGGTCGGATTATATACGAAAATAAATATATTTGAACCTTTTATGAATGGAAATAGGGAATCGGATTATACTCGAGATTACAAGCTATTGAGACATAAGTTAGCCGCTTTCTTCTAAAAATGAATTCACAAGAGTTCACTGTTTAAAGAGTGGCTTTTACAAATGGGCTTGGTCTTAATTCTTCTATTAAAATTTGGGTTTGAGAATTGAGTTCAGGAACCCCTTGAATGGTGCGGTTTCGATTAGTGTGGGTTTTGATGTAATACGGTTAAATGTTGATGTACAAATTAACGTAACTACATAAGTATAAACTGAAAATAAAAACACATTAAATTATAATACGATCTCGAACAGTGCGGTTTTAAACAGTACGGACAATTTTGGAACGAATTAATCGCACTAATCAAGGTATACCTGTATTTACCTATTGACATGACATGAGTCTATTTTGTGAGATCGATGATTTTTAGAACTGAACTGCTAAAGCGTATAAAGAATGTTACAGTTATTCCATGTAAATGCCCTCGTCTCGATGCACATAAGCGCACACACACTCACATACCCTACCGAGTACACATTGAACGAGAAACTAGAAAATAAACACAATTGTGAATATGACTGCCCCTGTCAAGGTTGACAATGGGTGTAACAGCTTTTACTACCTTGGCAGGTAAGATGGTTATGGGAGATTAGCTAACCCAATTGCCCACTCACCTGGACTCTTCTTCGTCCATCATCGTGGCGTGCCAGTGATGAGACATTTTTGTCACGATGTCATAAGTGTGAATAGGATATTTGAATGGCCTCCGTTTTGTCTCTATAGACAATGGAACGACACTGGAGTGTCCCCTCCCGGGCGCATGCCTGGGCGAAGCGTATGGAGATCCTGGGATGCCCAGAAGTCAGAATCTCCCTCTACGCCTCGCTGATGTAGTCCAAAGGAAAGCGGAGAGCGATACGTTTGGCATCAGATTATTATTATTATTATTATTATTATTATTATTGGCACCTACTCTAGAGCGAAGGTTAGTAAGCTATTCTCACAGTTCATTGCTTGTGCTATCAATTCGATCCTCCCTAAGTACTCCACTACAAAAAGGTACCTTCTCTTATCAAGCTAGTGTCCCCCATGTTGTGAGTTCGATCTTATTTTGGTGCCCCACTTTTGCGGCCTTTTGCCAGACTAACTTAAACTTCTGAAGAATATTTGATGATTTTTTATGCGTAACGGGAAGAAAGCTTATTCAAATTTCGATTTTGAACACTGCAAACAGATTAAGTTTTATACTATTGCGTAATGATAAAAAAAATACCTGCCATTTTAAAAAAAAATTTAGGATTCTATCCGAGGGCTTCACTCAAAACATTTGAATGATTTGGGATTTTATAATGCTAATTTATTTTATGCAACTCTTTCAATTTTGAAAGAAATCATTAAGGTAAAAATTGCTTTCAAATATTTAACTGCCTCCAATCGAGAATTTAAGAAACAGGTTTTTTAGAAATCTATTTAAAAAATGAAAAATGTGTCTCCGATTTCGCGTTGTTTGCAATAGCGGACAAAGAGTTTATTGATAAAGAGTTTTGTGATAAAAAGCAACAATAATAAGATGGAGTAAATCTAGTAACAAAAATAATTGTAGTAATGAAGAGTTTATTGACCCAGAGTTTTGTGATAAAAAGCAACGTTAATAAGATAAAGTAAAGCTTGTAACAAAATAATGCTAATAATGAAGAGTGTGGGCGTGGGGCTAGCAACTCCACCCCGTAAAACCTATTTGCTACTGAGACCGCAATAAGCGGCCGTATGCTCCACCAAGAGTCTACAGGGAGAAATGAAGAGTTTATTGAGTGTTGTGATAAAAGAAAGAAACAACAATAATAAGATGGAATAAAACTAGTTATAAAACACCACACACAGAGAGAGAGAGAGAGAGAGAGAGAGAGAGAGAGAGGAAAGGGAGAGAGAGAGCGCGCGTTACATATGTCCGACACGCACCGTCGGACACTCAAATACAGACACATACTTACGAACGCAGGCATCAGTACATTTATGGAACAGGGATTTTATTTGCAACGCAGGTGTAATAAAATGAATCTAGGTGTGTGCAAAAGTTCCCAGCGCTCTTTATTGAAAACTAAACACTGAATACACAGTTGAAATCCGGTTTTTCGCTGAAAACTTTTGCACACGCGTAATAAAAGGGTTCTCTTTAAAATAATGCGGTGAAGGAAACAGGGTGTCTATAAATAGGATAAAAGTGGAAGCGACATTACCAGGGGGGGGGATTGGGGTTGGGGTTGGATGCATAACATTTGTCAGAGCGTCGTTGTTCATTTGGTAAGATTTGGAGGGTAAACATTCGAGTCTTCTCAGGTTGCACCTTCAGACTATAAATATATTTAGGATACTAACAGCTGTATGTATGAGCACGTGCCTCACTCTTTCTGTATGGAATAGTTCTTTCCGTGCGACTCTACAAATGATTTATATATATATATATGAATAGGGGGGACACTTTTCTTTTCTCTTTTTTTTCTCAATCTATATAACATTATGGGTCTTAGCGGTAATGGTTCGAATGCAGTCTGTCGAGAAAGAAGAAAAGCGGAGTAATATGTCTATATAGGTGAGCGCGTGTATGGAAGAGATGTAATGATACTGATAGGCAACTTCGGTGAGGTACCAGCCTCACCGTTCATCGCTTCATATTAGGAATATTGGCTAGGTAAAATAAACCATCCTATCCGAACGACGCGCAGCTACTTTTTACTTCGTAGGCGGAAAAGAAGAAAACAAATAGTCAAAGTGTCCGATCGTGGTATGTCGGCACAGACACCGGAAAATGGAAAATCTTAATGACTTTTCGCAAAATTATACACAATATCTTTAAAGTGGGATCTTCTTTTGTTGTTTTACACAAGAAAACCAACTCCCCATTGGCCCATTAAAGAGTAAAAAAATGAACATTCTTTCTGTCTGTCTCTTATTTTCGTCCATTTTGGATTGTTTTAGAATTATTTTAATCATGGTATAATAATCAAATAATCATTTATTAAAGTCTTATTTACCAACCGGTTCACATCCGAAACGTGATAAAATATAGTTAACATAACATTTTAAATTAATAAGTATATTATTAAGAATAACTTTTAAAGCGAAATTTTATTTTTATTTTTAAGCATTTGTGAGATTTGCGCAAAGTACCAAAATCAAGTTATCCCATGACCTCGTAGATCGTTGGCTCCTTTATAGCATTCATCGGAGCAGTGGAGGTGCCCATCTCCTCTCCAAATAAGATGTGAAAGATTGTATTGGGTTACATGGTACCAGTAGCAGGGAATAATCCCCTGACCTGACTGAGTGGGAGAGATGGATTCATGCCTTTTCCAAGGGCATTAGTGTGAAATGAACACAACTCTCAGCAGAAATTTGAACTCGGTTCACCGAGTGCATTTTCCATGTCTTTAGGCGTTAGGCGTTAGGCTTCGCATCTCCACGCAATATACGCGCATATTAATGTATGTGTGCAAACACTTGTAAGCGCGCACGCGCGCACACACACACACACACAGTTATTATATATAGATATTCAAGGAGTGTTCTTTAGTCTGGCACAAGACTACAACAGTGAGGATCGAACTCACTGTAATAGTAATAGAGAGATTAGCTTGCGAGGCTCCTCCCCCCCCAACATTTACTAAGCCTAGCACAGTGCGGTACAAGGCTACAAGTGTGGGGCACCAAGTGAGGATCGAACTTACTGCAGTAATAATAATGGTCTGCGATGCAAGTTTTTATCAGTGACTAAGAAACTTTGGAACACTTTCTATACTCACATGCACACGCATTCACACTCTCACCCATGTACACACACACACACAGATTCAAGCACACACACACACACACCCACACACAGATTCAAGCACACACACACACACTCGCCTCGTCTATGTTAATGTGAAGTGATGTACGCCGTTTTAAAGCTGAAAGTGGGAATTTAGCCAAAAGTTTACCCACAAATCTGTATATACTAAACTGGTTTTGGAAGTCATCTGGAGGTGGGTGCGTTCATAAAGCAGTAATTATACAGGTTTCCCCCGCTATCCGAAAGTAGAGAGTTCCTATGAAACCTTTAGTAGGCCGAAAGCGAAGAAGCAATTACCATTAATTTATATGGAAAAATATTTTGAGCGTTACTAGACCCCCCAAATAGCCTTCTTCTATATCTACTAGTTTAAGACCCTTGTGAGCTCTCGTAGGGTTTTCTGATGCATTAGGACACATCTTGTTAACGGGCGCACAAAATAAATCGAGATAAAGCACAGATGATCACAGACACAGTTCAAAGCTATGGCCGCTTGAGGTCTTTCGTAAAGTGAAGTGGCGCAAAGCGAACTTTCATAAAGCAATGGATACCTGTACATATTTATACCTTATTCTGTCCGTGAGTAATGCCTGCATTAATTACTGACCAATGACAATCCCTTTTGACCTGATTTTCAATTTTCAAAGAGTGCGTACCGAAATTTGCTAAAACAAATTTTAAGTAAAACAATTGCAAAATTCGGTGTTTTTCTTTTTCCTGATCGTCTGGAGCATTTAGTTTGTTAATATAGAAAATGACTAGAGCTGAGCGGCGGAGTAGCAGTAAATACAGTGGGCAGCGATAAGAAAGGTCTACGTATAGAACGTCACCCCCTTCTAATATTGACAGCAACAATTAAGCATAATATTCATTAATGTCCATGGTCTGTGTTCAATCCCAGGTTTCGAATTCTAATTCTCAAGAAAGGAGGATTGAGGCAATAATCCTAAACCCATTCACCTCCATTTGTCTTACTTAGCTAAGCTTTGTAAACATCAGTAATCATTTTAATTTATCACTAGGAATTTAATTTCGTCTCACAAATACCGAATTGAGAAAAGAATACATACCAAATGTTTTATCAAGAATTTTCTTTAGAACTATTAAAAACACAACATAATTGTTAGAGTAACAGGGCATTTACAGGGTATTGATTTATTAAACTCCTTGCCACAGATACGCACTGCAGTGTGCATTGAAGCAGTTCCTACCTCTAATAATAGGCAGAACCACTAAAACTTCTTTCATTTATGTTGTTGCAATTCTCAAATAGATGGCAGCATGTTAATGTATGTGTGTGCGTGCATGTGTGTGTGTGTGTGTGTGTGCGTGCGAAAATGGCGCATAAGAAGCAATTTACACGTGGCAGCTATGGTGTGAATATCGTTATACACATGCTTGAAGATCTTAGCGATGATGAAGTGCTGAGTGAACTCCCTACTGAAGATATTTCTGACCCACAAATGGGCGCTTAAGAAATTGTTGTAAATGATACAACCGTCAGTGGATCTGGGTCTGATGATGATAATGATGATGAGGATGATGATGATGACGTGGGTGTAAGCTGGGGCGCGGCAGGGGGGGGGGCATTTCAAGAACTGTGCATAGAACAAGTAGTAGGTCTAACACTGACAGCGAATCGGAAGATGATATGTGTTGCAATAAGAGTAGGCTAAGCATTCGTGGCTAGATTTAGTCTTCAGACATTCAGTGACGATCAAGATGCGACATACACCTGAGGAAGGCCAGAGAATGCAACGGCCGAAACGTTGTAATAAAAGCAACAAAGATAGGGGTGCTAGTCCGAAATAATAATTGAATATGTTTTGTGGAAATTTTGAGTTATTTTATTTTTATATGATTTTACCTATCTTAAGATTTATAGAAAGTGGTTTTAGATTTGATTTGCAAATCGAGATTATGGTTCTTATACTATATTACGTGCAATGCTAACACAAATGTTCAGCCTTTCTTCAATATATGACATAGTTTATATAGTTATTTACTAAGCGTGGCTTAGTTCTGTACAAGATCACAGCAGCAGGGCACCCAGTGTGGATTGAACTTACTACACTGTGAGACTATCGTGCCAGAGTACGCTCCCATGACATAGTTTGTATAAATTTGAAGATTCCTAGCAACTCTTTCATGGTAATTTGAAGAAATTTAATATCCCAAAACTGCAGTAGACTGGATTGTCGGAAATGTGTCTTGAATTTCAGCCCAGGCTTTGATATTGCCAATAGCAAACTATCTTTGAAATGATTGCTTACAACGCTTTATAAACATATTGGTTCAAGACATAGCAGATCTGCCAAAAAGAGAATTGGTAGTGCTTCGATATTTACTAAGATGAGCTTAGTACAGTACACAAATGGGAGTAGAAAGAATGTGTTACGCCAATCTTCTAAGTGGGGGAGGGCTTGTCTGTCTCGAAAATTATTATTCGAAATCCCACCTGGGACCAAACACCGACCTCTTGGCACCAGTGGGATATATGCAACTATCTCAGCCACAAGGCAGGCTACAGAATTTATGGTGACTCTAATGTTTTTTTCCATTGGATCAAACTCGAAAGGCAACAAGATTTCAATTGCACCGTTGCATTCAGAATATCTTAAAAGCAGCCATTCTCAACGGTGTCCATCTGCCCCCTTCGGGGTCCTGCCACATTTGCAGGGGGTCATAGACTGAAATAATAAGTAATTTATTTCTACCTGTTCGTGTTGTATCCCTGTTTGGCAGTGGGGTGGGTGACTTGGAACCTGAGAAGAACCCTTAAGGGGATCGTTGCCGTGCCCCCCACTCACCAGAAAGGTTGCAAATCGCTGCTTTTAAAGCATGGCTTTCAGTTGGCTCTGGATTACCCATTAAGCAAAATAAGCTTGTGCTTATGGTATCATGGGAATCGCAGTTGTTACTCCCGAGCTTCATTGCCTGTTTTAACTCTTTCAGTGACACACTCTAGTCAATTCTTTTGTAATTACACTTATTCTCGATCTGAAAGTAGAGACTTCCTATAAAAACCTTTCTTAAGCCGAAATGGCAGACAGCGAAAAAGAAATTACCATTATTTTATGTGGGGAAATGGTTTTAGCGTTTCTAGACCCCCCACATGATGATGATGGTATGTTAGTCTGAGTCGTCGGAGGCTGGGGTAGTGGGAGATATAGGGGACTGGTGTGTAGGAGAGAAAGGAAGAGAGTGTGTATTGCCTCTATAACGGCTTACTGGGGTGGGGGGGGGAACTTGAACAATATTTTTGCTTTTCACCTTTTTTTCGTAAAAGCGAAAAAGTGGCGTAAAGCGAACTTTCGAAAAGCGGGGAATACCAGTATTGGTTAAATCCTGAATGAAAATAATAGGAATCGGAGAAAAATGTTATGAGTATTAAAATTCCAGCAACATTCTTATTTAGCCTAAACTATTGAAAGCTACAAATAGTACCAGGGGGCATACCCGACTTTTCTAATTCTTGTGAAAGTCACACCTAAACCAAGAATAGCGAAATAAATCAAAGATTTCCATGAAGAATATAAATTCAAGAATCACACATTTATACAAGATTCTTCTTGAACATTTAACGTTTTTTTCTTTATTTTGATGACAAAAAACAAGCATTAAACAATTGAACAGCAATGTTACACCTTTTACCGATTGCTGACAAGATTGGAGCAGATTTAATGTATGGAGGATCATAGGAGCCTTCTCACTAAACTTTAATTGTTAATAATGTAGAGTTCATATTGAGACACACTAAACTGCATTTTATCTAACTGGGCCTTTATTATACCTTTTATAACTTTAAAAAAGAATTTACTGTTCATCCGAGACAAATTGACACCATATTTGATATCAATAATTAAAACACCAAATGGAAACCTAAAAATACAACATACCTGCATAAGCAACATCCATACGCTATTCATATTAGAAATCGTCTGAGACGTGATATTGTTACTATTCAAAGAATATTTTCTGTTAGCATCACCATCTTTGATGTTTTTGTCATAACGGCGCTATAAGGGGAATAACTTGGCAGTTATGAGTTAACTGGGCGAAATAATGAGTTCTGTTCTAAATTCCCTGAACTTCACTGAATGCGACATACACCTAAGGGAGGCCGGAGTCTACATCAACCGAAGCGTTGTAATAAAAACAACAAAGATCAGGATAATCTTCCGAAAGAATTATTTTCCCTTGCTATCCGAAAGTATAGCGTTTCTATAAATACCGTTTCTAAGCCGAAATGACATGAAGCGAAGAAGCAATTATAATTAATTTACATGGGAAATTTTTTTTAACGTTCCCAGACCCCCAAAATGGTGATGATGCTATATTAGGCTGAGTCATCAGAGATTGGGGTAGTAGGAGGTACAGGAGTCTGGGGTGTAAGAGAGAAAGTAACTGTGTGTGCGCTGCCTCTATAACGGCCCACTCCAAAACAAACGCTGGACGTTATTTCCGCTTTTCATCTTTTTTGTAAAAGCGAAAAAGTAGCGTAAAGCGAACTTTCGAAAAGCGGGGACTACCTGTACTTTGTCGTGCACTAACAGTAGAAACTGTGTGGTTACAAAACTAGTCTCGTAGACTATTCGCCAATGAGTGAGTCCACCCCTCGTTGGGTACCTCACTATTGTGGCCTTTTGCCAGACGAGGCAAAGCTTAGTATATATCTACATAGGGTACCTGCCGAAAAGTGATAGTCAGCAAACTGGTCTCGCAGTTCGATTCACACAAAGTGCTCCATTATTGAGGCCCTGTGTCAGACGGGGCTAAGATGAGTAAATATTTACTTATAGCGCCTGTTGAGCAATGGTTAGTAAACAAAATCACGCAGACTATTCGCTAACACGCTAATGTAATGAGTTCGATCCACACTGGGTACCATACTACTGTGACCTTGTGCCAGACTAAACTTAGTAAATATATACACATATACTTCTTGTGCATTTAGATAGTATATTTCCTTGATATCCGTTTCATTTATGAGAGAAGAAAACCATCTATTAAACCGCCTTTACTGATGTCAAACCAATTTAGTGTTATTTCGGTGAATATGGAAAGTAGCTTCTTTGATAGCGTTGAATAACTTTATCCTTTATCTCGTTTTATTTTTTCTTGTTCTTTAGATAGATAGATAGATAGATAGA
>VCCN01002354.1:4999110-5009508 GCA_006491835.1 Architeuthis dux
TGCGTTGATGCTTGCATAAAAATCCACATATATAAATATTGAGGTATACATAAACGTACACGACCCTGTTTGTGTATAGAATTTGTATGTATATTCTCACATATTGAAAATACCAATTGTTTGATTTACCAGAACGCCTCTTCATCCTTGAGAGTTTTTCTACTCATTTAAACCAAGAAGTCAACTCTGTGCCGTTTAGGATGCTGATATAACCAAGCCCAATTGGCTTCTGAGTATTTAGTTGATTTGTAGAAAGAATGTGCTTCCCCTTCTACTAATATAAATCTAACTGAGCCTTGATGATAAAATAATATAGCTTACACAAAATGTTAACGAACGGATGAGCAAAAGAAAATATTGAGACATCATAACTAAACAACCAATAGGGAGTTGAAGACGACATCAAGCAAAATGCAAATCTAACAACACAAGTAACCACAATACCGGCAAGTTTTCAAAGAAATAAATAATCTAGAAAACATTCAGAGAGCGCATACCTCTGCCAAAGCCATTGTCACTAAAAACTGAATGAAAATCAGTTCATATATAACTAAGATGCAAGGGAGGTAACTATACCTTTCGAATTTCCATATTTCGGACTATTGTCTTAATATATGAACAAATATCTTTCAATCAAAAAAGATTCCTCGATCCGCCCCAAAATTTAATCAATTATTCCTTAGCCTTGGATCACCCTTCCACAAAATGTCATTAAAATTCATTGAGAACTTTTGGAGATATTGTGTTGACAAACAGAAAAACATAAGTGAATACATATACCTCCTCCAATTTCGTTGGCAGAGGTAAATAAATCAGCGAGTGTAACAACATAGAGAAAATCTGAACATGGATATGAAAGTTTATAAATACGATTACGCTGCCTGGTACAAACGAACCAATCTATTACCAAAGCCATTAAGAGCTTCTTAAAACCTGGTAACAAACAAACGAATTACGCAATACTCAAGCGCAGAGAATAAAGAAAGAAAAGCTTAAGAAAATTCTAAATTATAAAAACCTTTTTTTCCGGAAGATTTATTTTCCGTTCCAACTTGTATCATTTGTACAAAACTATTTGTTATTTGCATTAAAATGATTTCCATTCGTATTCTTTTCGCTGGCCTTTCAATATTCTGCAGAGAATTGATTTAATCTTGCCACTGCAGCTGTTCTATTGTGTGCTTTGTAGAAGAGATAGCCCTAATAATAAGCATTTGTCTTTGTCTTTTGTTGTCTGCTTTGTTCGTCTGCTTTGTCTTTTGTCACTTTGTCCCCCTGCACTGTCTTTTGTCGCTTTGATCGTCCGCTTGCTTCTATGCTTCTGCTTGTTTTCTTGTGCTTAAGCTTTCAATGAAATTGACAAAAAGTTTGTATAACTGACAAAAAGAGAGTTACATTGGGGTGAATACAGTTTTTAAATCGGTATAAAATACCAACGTTCAAATTTACGATATACACATGTGCCCGAGTTTATTGGATAGATAGACAGATAGATCGATTAATAGATAGATGGATAGATAACAAGAGAAAGGGAAAGATTTTGCACTTGTACACGCACATGTAAATTACTTATACGATAGATACATGCACACATCTCCAAGATATGACTGTGTGCATGTGTATAGATATATGCATATATGTGTGTAAGGAAGAATGGATAGATTGATAAGGCACTACGCTATTATAATTGCATTCATACATGCATACGACAAATGTTTAGTCGTACATCCTGGGCCTATGAGAGAGGGATGCAGGGAGTACATCATACCCGGGGGCTCAAAAGTGGCCCGGGAGCCAAAAAGGGCCAAGGAATTTTCTGAAATCCCTGAAAATGGTTGCATATATTGAAGTGAATAAAAACAGGATGTACCTCCTGATAAAATTCATGTCAGAGGCCCAGTGTACATCATATACTGTTTGCATTAGTTAAGTCATGTAAAACCTAATGTAAGCGATTTCATGTGATTCATAGCTAATTAGTTTATGGGAATACAAAACTTCAGGCTTTGATTTTTTAAATCTTCAGATATAAAAAGATGGTTTACAGTCTGTAGCCAAAAATTTCAAAGAAGCATATTATAGTCTATGTCATGTAAAATCAGCGTGATACAAGCTGTTGATAACAACCTAATCACAGGTCCTCATATTGCCAAGTCCCTCCTTACTTTGCAAAATACAGAATCAGTCACTCATTTTCAGAAAATACATAGAACATTGCCTTAACCTCCTTTAACACTATTAATTAAAACTTTATTTTAAAAAAGAGAAAATTAAACACTAGAAAAATTATTTAGAAATTATATTATTGAGATAATATAATACAAAAATGATTATAAAATATATTTTTTTAAAATAATCTTGTTTTTACTTCGTTCGTAAAATGTAAAAAAAAACTAAATATAATCTTAGTTGGCGAAAACAGATTTCAAACTAAAATCACATTTTACTTCAATGATAGATGGTTTTCAAAAACATAAACCTTGCTTGTTTGCTATATTAAGCAATATTTATTAATACAATATTAAATGTTAATATTAGAGATAATTCAGTCCATACCTGCAGCAAAACAGAAAAACGAATTAATTTTTACTTCTCAATTAAATTCCGGTCTATATGCTTTCTCATGGAGTGCACAGTAGCCTAACTGTTAACGGCATGGAAAATGGATTCGTCGAACCGACTTCAGATTCCTGCCTAGGTAGATCATGATCACTTTGCACTAATGCCCTTGGGAAAGGCATGGATTTACTTTCCGGCACCCAGTTATAGGTAAAATAGTAGGACAGATTGATCTTTTCAGCCCTGTAAGGCAGTCCATCTAAGAGAAGGCTACTCTGAGGAAAAACCTACATCTTGGCAGTCGCCTTGACCGTCCTGGCCCGCCGAGCTACTGAGGAAGGGCACCAAGCCTAAAGAGTGGACACAGTGTTCACAAGCTAATCTCCAAAAAAGCATCCCAGGGGGAGGAAAGTCATCCTCTGATCTTCGCAAGTGGCGAATAAGTCGACAGCAATATCTTTTCTTAATACACACAAAATGCCGCATTATTCGACACAAACCAAAACAGTTCTTTCACGCGAAAATGCAATTGTCTTGTATGTGTTTGAAAAGCTTTTAATAGTATGAAGCCCGAATACTAAAATATAACTAAGCCGTATCCCTGAGAGTTAAGTCCTTAAAGAAAAAATAACAACTAAAAAGGCCCTTATGATACAAATTTATCAATTTTAGGAATAAATACGGAGGTTATCTTTAAGTCAGAGATGTAATAAATCTCTTAGCGATTTTTCAGTATCTCCTCTTGTGAGTCAAGTTCTTGGCATGATAAATCCAAACTTTTCCCCCTTATTTTGGGATCTGAAGGAAACTGTTAAATTACTATTGTTTGCCCAAATCCTGACCGTTAATCGAAATGTACCTTTACCATTAAACGATATGTGTTATACAATCAATAAACATACACCGCTACCATCTTCTGACTCTTACCATAAGAAAAATAAGACAGCAAAAGACATTAGCGTTGAATGTGACACAAGGTCAGTTTAATGTAGGGACCCACACGCGTACGTGTGGACAAGAACACAAATTGCCCAGTTCCCACGACCAGTGCCAGGAAGGCGTCAGGACTACCCTCCCTTTATAGTGCAATGCGGGTGAGGTGCTGCCCTGCTGTTGGAATCCTCGGGACTATGCTCACCTTGTATATGCTACATCCCACGAGAACGCGACAAAGGAACAGACACTAGCACCCCAGCCCGAAGGCCGGGTAGATACGCTGGTTAAATTTCATTTTGCATTTGTTTGGCTTCCGGTGGAATTCGACTGAGCGTCTTCGGCTGAAGATTATGTACTTGAATGTATTTGACAACAGTTACTTGCGTCATTAAGCCAGTTGAGCCGGTTGAGTTGGGGTGTAATTAAGCTAATAAGACAATTGGTAGTTGAACTTGGTATAGCCGATATCAGAATTAAGATTATTTTTAAAAATATTGATATTCTCGGATGTGACCGTCTTTTCACCCTAGGCTGGTCCATGTGTTTGCTACTCTTGCCGAGAAGACATTTGTTCTAACACCAGTGGAGGTCTGAATTTGTAATTTATGGCTGTGTTTTACTGCAGATAGATGAAGTCAGCATTTTCTTATCGGGGCATTTTGAGCAATGAGCATTAGTATGTTGTTCCGGATTCTATAGACTTCCAATAGGTCAGCATAGGTCTGTATTCCAGGGTCTCTAGATTAAGTTTTAATTTTAGTAAGACTATTAAGACTAGTTATACAAGATAATCTTTGTCATAATTCCAGGCTCTGCTTTCGACCACTAGTTTAGTGAGTATATTTCTGCTCCAAAGTCACAACCAAAACCGGAGTGGACTGGTTTTACGGCAAAGTGCACAGAGGATGTTTCCCATGTGCAAGGGCCTATGAGAGTGGGATGCAGAGGGTACATCGTATCCGGCCCTGTCCATATGAAACCTTTTTAAATCATTCGGATTCCAAATAATGATCGTAAAATGCAATTGAGACTAGAAAATATTTATAAGAATCAGGATTTCACCCAATAAATGTTGCACGCTGGTTTATTTCAGTAACCGCAGTTATAGAAACACACACACACATAGATAGATACGTGCACGTTCATTCTGCATCATTGAAAACGAAGGACGCCAACATGGCGATGGCTATAAAGACACTCCCCCACATTACATGCTAGTGTAATAAGTTAAGTTTTCTCTAGGTGCAGTACTATTGCGGCTTAATAAATATCTACATATCTGGTACGTAGAAGGATGGTGACAAAGTCTCCCAGATTATACGCCAGCATAGTTAGTTCAAACCTCTCTGGGGGGCTCCTTTATTGTGGCTCTGTGTTAGACTGAGCTAAGCTTATTAAATAACTACACATCTGGTACATAGGACGTATGTCGTGTAACGATGGGGACAAAGCTCGTCTCCCATATTATACGGCAGCACAATTAATTCGACCCCCTGGAGGCCTTTTTATAGTGGCCCCGCATCAAACAAAACTAAGCTTGATAAATATCTACACATCTGGTACATAGGACGCATGCCGTATTGCCAAATCTATCAGGCCACGCCACATAAATTCTTGTAGGTATCCCTTTGAAAAGTTACGCTTACAGACACGCATCTCCTTAATTCTGGACTTTTGCTTGTTTCAATATGACTTGATAGACTGTGTATGCACTCCAACGGATGGGTTCACAACATTCCCAGAATGATTAACAGTTTTGTGTTGAAATCCGATGACTTAAATGTTTCGAGGAATCACTTGAACATCCTCCGCCCTAAACCAGTCGGGGAGGGGGGGGGGCAGATGATACGGCTTTTTCTATCTTTCTTTTCGTGAGCATTTCGCTTTCGCTTTCGCTTTCGCTTGCTTATTCACTTTTTTTAGCAGCTGTAGTAGTAGTAGTAATAGTAGTATAAATTACTACTACTGACACTACTACACTTTCTTTTTGCTTTCAACATTTTAGGATATCTTTTTTACCCATGAAATTAAAAAAAAAAATTTTTATCAGTTTTCATGCTCAATTTATTTACAAATTTACGCAGTTTTCCCTTTTCTTCTCATTTGATAATTCTATATTCATTTTACTTTCAATCTATCTTTCTGCTATTTCTGTTCTTGCAAAAATATCATCAACTCTGATGATTTACAACTAAAAGTAAATAAAACTGAAAAGGCAAAAGTGAAAATGTTTTCACTGCTCTGCCGATTCATCAATCAATTTCATTTTGGATTTGATACAGGCAATAGATGATGACTTTACAATTCATCCCATCAGGCATTGGGTCACTGTGTTTGTAGCTTATAGCGTTTTTGTATCTTTTGAAATTCATTCAATGAAATTTATTGGAATGAAAGTGATGTTTGTCTGCTAGAAAGGACAACATGAGTGAGTTTAAAATGAGAAGTGAACTTGAGTGGGATAATGTTGAGAAGAAATGCTGAAGCAGTTAAAAGTTGTTTAGGCATGGAAGAAATTATATCTGTGATATGAAAAGACTGAGACTAATGAAACAAGGGCCTTTGAGGGGTAGGTACAGGGGGTACATCGTACCTGGGCCCTGGAGGTCCAACGGAATCCCGGGAGCCAATGAGGGCCTAGGAATTTCCTGGGATCTCAGAAAATGTTTGCATATAAATGAATGGCTTGGCTTCGCGAACGAAGATTTGGGGAGGATTTCCCACGACTATAGGACATTAGACGGCGGGGTCTGTGCGCGGAATAGTCCTCCAGTCTGCGCGATGAAGTGTTGAAGTGGATAAAAACAGAATGACTAATGGAGGAGGGAAGGGGACCAGAAAGAAATTGTGTACCTTCTAATAAAATTCCTCTCAGAGGCCCTACCGGAGGGGCTAAAAGTTGTTTAGGCATAGAAGAAATTATATGTGATATGAAAAGACTGGGGACTAATGAAAACTAAGCTCCAAATCTGTTTGAGATTCTTACTAAACATTCCTATCAAGTTTTTTTTTAAATATCAGAACGATATTTCTTTTCTGAAATTTCATTCCTCAAAACACGCTGATGACAAATAGTGCTGAATTATAATATGGATGTCCTCCACGCTCAGACACTCTAACGATATAATGATCGCAATAACCATAATAATACAATTAGTTTTTCCAGCAGAACATACGGAAGAAAGAATCACAAAAGAACTTTTCACTACAATAAAATTTCAGGTTTATTTCTTATTCACAGCGACGGGGCTTGCCCCGGAACCGACAGTTAGCCGATGAGTCAATCTAACACCCTCTTTCCACCCGGACAATACAGGTGAGCTTGCTGGTTACCCGCGTCTCTTCCTACCAGCGCCACCTATTGCGTAAGATAAATTATTTGAAAATCTAGGCTTGCAGTATATTCACGCTTGGTAACACGCATTCCACGTTTCTATATGATGAAAACTTAAATGATTAAGTTGAAACTAACCAGATTATTATAACTGTGTTTATATGAGACATTTCAGACTTTTACACAGTTGAGTAGAGGCAGTTCCCGTGATACAGTGAAAAGTTCTTTCCTTAGAGCTTGTGTATTTGAGCAATTTTGTCGGAATGCAATCGACAAATAAAAAGAAAATATTACTGAGAACTCTCATATCAGTAATGTTTAACCTTTCACTGGAACTCTCTGCACACAACGGTGTATATTAAGAAAGAGCTGGTCATAACATTCTTGTTCTATAATATTTTTAAAAATAAGCACGCTCTTTATATACCGTATTTGATGGCATATAAAACCCCAACCCTTTTTTAATAAAAAAAATGGCTCAAAAGGTAAACCTAACTTTCGTTGTCCAGTCCCACATTGGCTAGAACTTGAGAAGTTTTAAAAAACTGGGTGCTAAATGAGAAGAATTCTGGGAAATGCATATTTTTCTTAATATTCCCTGCTGAAATAAGGGGGTCTTATATCCAATCAAATACGGTAACTTGTACGTTATAACCCCCGTTCTGTTGCCCTCCCTTATCCCTGAGCATAAACAATATCAAAAATACAAAACAAACTAATAAAAATCATGTTTATTTGTTTGGTGAAGCATTTTGCATAAGTGTTTATTTTAGTCAAGATCTGTTAAAGATTACGAACAAAATGGTTGGTTGATTTGTAATTAATCGATTTTCTTTTTGCGTTCTGATTTATTTAAAACTAACATTAATATTAAGAAGAGTGTTTATTCTAAAACTTGAGCATTTGATAACGGCATATTTCCACCTTTTAAGTTCTGCCTTTATTTCAGCCTTTTTGTGCAGATGTATTTGAATTTTATAATCGTAGGTACCTACTTTCTTCTTTAGGAAGTGCGGAGTGGCGTAACGGTTACCGGCATGGGATATGAGTTTAGGCCGATCTTTACGTTCACTTCGCACTAATGCCCTTGGGAAAGGCATGAATCCGCTTCCTCCCCCAGCTATGGGTGATTAGCAGGGTAATCGGAGCTCTTTAGCCCTGTGGGGCAGTTCAACTAAGAGCAGGTTACTTTGACAAAAACCTATGGGCGTGGGGCTTGCAATTCCATCCCATCAAATCTACTTGCTACTAAAACCGCAACAGCATCATGTGTGGTGTGTGGTGGTTGCGGCCCTATGCCCCACGAAAATAAAGAAAACATTTTCTCCTTGTATTAAAAGCGCGCGTGAGATGGATAATGATACATGTTTAATCAGGTGTTTATGATCGATTCTTGTGAAAAAAGAAAAAAGGAAAACCACTTTCAATATTCCTGAAAATATTAGACATTTCAGGAAACAAATAGAAAATTGTAAAAAACAAGCCTGGCTGCTCCAGAGTCAAACTCTGCTCCTACTTCTACTTCCTTTCATAATTCTACTATACATTTTGGAGGTATGTAAGACTTGTCAGTCTAGCGCAGGTGGTAACACACCAGGCTAACGATCACTAGGCCATGAGGTCAAATCACGGTAGGGGAATGTGGATTTTACATATCGGTTTACACCTCTATTTCTGGTGAGAATTGTTCTTGTTCTTGTTACATAGGAAAGTAAAGTCAATTCTGACTTTGTCCTGGAGTTTGACAATATATCGGATACGAGCTGTAAGTAAAAGGAGGTACACACATGGTTTCATGGTTTGTGAAGCCTTCATGGCTGTTTCATGCTACCACTTATTTGGTTTTGATCAAATTATGACAGTATTCAATGCATACCACGCACTTTCCGAAATCAATCAATCAAAATCCAGCTTCGGCGAAGACTGTCCGATATGCGCGTCCAATGACTTTAAATCCACGTAAGTTTGACTATTTTCTTCAACGGCCATTCACACTGCATGAATCCTAACTGCTCTATTCAACTCTCACCATTTTGCACGATTTTCTTCAACTATCTGTTTGATATGCATACGTTTGCTATTTATTTAAAAATCAGTTCACAACAACTGAGATAAAATAAGTTCTAGAATCTGTCAAATTGCAATTCCTAAGTTTCCCGTGATATGAGACGCATATAAGACAGGCCTTTTTTAAGCATGGCTTTGAAAACAGCTTAGTCTAAGAGTAACAGATGTGTCTCTGTCTCCATTGACAGATACAAAGATTTGTTCGTTTTGCTCCTCACCTGTACAGTACGCTTGTTTGTTATTTATTAATGTGTTTATGTTTTATTCTAATAATAATCAATTTCTGTCAGTTTTGTCGTTGTGAAATATGCAGGTTTTTGTTTCATTCGTCATGTGTGTATATGTATACATGCAGACATTAATACGTCACACCTCGATCCCTATCTCAGAATACTTTCACGATAAGAAACATACATTCATATAAGTACATTATATATATATGTGTGTGTGTGTGTGCGTGTGTATGTGTGTGTATGTGTGTGTGTGTGTATTCGATGTATACATATGTGTATTCAATGTTATAAATTGCATGCAGCAATGAAACAGACTGTGAAACAGACTTATATATATATAATGTATCCAAAATGTATCCGATATAAAAAAATATATATACATATCTTCTGAGAATTTTCAACTATGATTAACAAGGTTTATATCAACATGAATTCTAAAAAAGTGCTTTCTTAACAAGCTGAGTAGCGAAACCTTCCCCAATCTCTTTTAGCGTTTATCTCCTTGAGATCCTTGAAAGTATAAGCATACCTCCCACTCCTAATTATATTTATAAGAGCATCAGTAAATACAGAAGAAAAAGACTTGATAGTTAAACTTTACCAGAATTTAGTAGAGAAATCTATACTTAGCTGAGATGCCGTTTTCTTTAGTTTTAGTTTTATATTTATTAACCCTTTAACGACCATACTAGTAAACGTACATCCTCGATCTATTACGTTTTACAATGGACATAGTAGCCATTTGTACTGCCACTGTATTTACAATAATTATTGAAGAGTGGGATGCCATGCTCACACCTTTTTCTCTGTCTACTATCGTGGCATGCCAAAGACAAGACTCTGGTCAAGATAACTGGCGATGGGACAAAGAACAGTCGGCGATTGATGTATGCCTTTCATAATTCAGTATTAGTGCAACAGTGATGTATGCAGAGTCTCGGTTCGCCAATCATATTTTATGGGTTTTCAACCATTAGGCCTCATTGCATTTTCTGATACTGGCTGATAACCAAGGATAAACGGGCCCTGTCCACTTGAAAGATTGGAGCAATACAGTCTTCTTTTCCTGTTCCAGACAGTTAGTAAATATCTACAAACAGTGCAGTGACAATTATTTAAATGAAATTCAAATAGATATAATTTTGGTAGGTAAGGCACATCACTCTCCATGTCTTTCACTTACAAGAGACCTTGGGAACGGCCTATATCCAACAAAGGACAAAGGCTGATTATGATGATGACATACAGAGTTATATAATTTTGTAAATA
>VCCN01002354.1:5010128-5020389 GCA_006491835.1 Architeuthis dux
AGACAAAGATAAAAAAAATATACTTTAAGAAAATTAAATCTCAACCCCTTTTTTTCAAAGGTTTCAATCCTAATCTTTCTTAATCTTAATATAGTGTAAATAATATTACTTCAGACATGGAATTTCTTGTATGTTCACGTTGATGTGTGTGTAGGTGTGTGTGTGTCCATTTATGTACCTAGATAGAAGCCTGTATGCATAATAGAAAAAATATACTCATCTGTAAAAGAAAATTGCATGCCCAGATGCATAAATATAGATAGATATGCGTTTGTTTGTATGTAAGTATTTCTACATGCATTTCTTATTTTTCTATTTGTCTCTTCTACTTTGAAAATGTTGCATTCAACTAATTGGACAAGTTTATTATTCTTATTATTCCTGAATGAAATGTAGATGGATAAATTATAAATCTATCCATGTCTCCATTTCATCAGGAAAGTACGTTGCTTATCTTGATATTCTAATCGTCCATTTTGTTACAGTTCTACGACAATTTGTAAACAGTTTTCCATCAGTTTGAGGTGACAGTTTACACTTTACAGTACTCTTCAAAGGAATGCCTCATTTATATGACTTCTAATTATATTCTATTTCATATGATCAATATAATCCATACATGTTTTTTTTAAAACTTAAGCTCAGATAATTACTTTTGTTTTATGTTGGTAAATTCAAGAAATAAGGGGAAACCCCCAGCTGATGAATTACAACAGATTGCTTGCAGTCTACATCCGTCCACCAATATATTAATTCCAAAAGATGGGGTAATGATATCCCTTCTAAAAATAAAAATACGGGTAACAAATTACAAAAATTCATTTATTGACAATAATAAATCGTTTCCAGTGGATAATAGTGTCTAATCTAATAAATTCTCAACAGAAACTCGACGGAAAACAAACTTTTGTAAATATCTGTTCCATAAGCAATTCGACGTGCCATGCATGTTTCGGTACTTAGTCTTAATGGTGGAACAGTTGCCTACAATGATGTTCGTGTGCACAGTTGGGTCAGTAGTGCTGCTGGTATTACATTAGCACTAATAATATTAGCACTAATAATATTAGCACTAATAAAAATTAGAGCTACGCGTGCTTGCATGATGAAATAACACGATAACGGAAACGGAAATTAGGAATTAAAACAATTTTGAATGCATATTTCACCAAGTGTGATTAGCTCCTCTTTATTTCGTGAATTTACCGACATAAAACGAAAGATCGCCTCACTTTGATCACCCTATATAACAGATATAGAAACGGTAGCAAAAGAAAATCTCTAAATCACAAACGATATCTCTCTCTCTCTCTCTAAGATATTTTTTAAAGGTTTGGACGAAACTATAATCTGCATTATTATTTCCTCATTAATTCAAGTAATTGTATAAATATTACATTGTAGTTATAGAATTCAAACTATTCTTTGTTTATAAGCTTTTCATCTTTCTAAATTAAGAAGACTGTCTTGTTCTTGAGGTTAATCTAATAATGTTAATGGGTACTTCTTCGTTATCTGTAAGTCTTGCCCCTTGTTCCTCCATTTCGCCGATCCCCACCCGTTCCACTTTGTGTGTGGTAACTCATCAGGCTGCTATTTGTTACTATCGAAACGCTTCTTAATGCTATTAAGGAGTACATCGACGAATGATCAACTATCAAAGCTAACCATATAATATTTATGCTACGCCTTGTCCACTATCTATTCAGATTGTTGATGGGATTACTCCACTGAGGAGTTGAATCCGGCAGGTTTTTATCACTTCACGGTTTACCATCGATATAATTTCGTTGACTACCGAAACAAGTTAACACACACTAGCTGAAAATACTCGAGTTAAATAATGTTGCTCAATGGTGTTAGTTTCATGGGGTTAAAGTGGAAATGTATTTAGAATACAATAGAATTCAATGTAAAACGTATAATTGTTTGTTTAATTTTTTAAAAGAAAAGAAAAAAGGAATATTTTATTATGAGAATTAATTCATTTAATTATTGTTTTATTCTTATACTAAAAACAAAATAAAGCAGTAACAAAATTGAATAATAATCTCGACTTGATGTTAAACAATATGCGCTTGCTTAGTTTCAGTTATGTGAACAAAAAACTCACTATAGCGATAGCCGTTTTAGCCTTCCGTGATTTAAAATTCTAAACGTTACTTTTAGCTCAGTCCTAAAATGCGTTTTTTTTTTTGCTTCCAAAATCACGGAACTCTTTAGAAATTATGGTCTATAACCATCTAGAGTGAAATATCTAAAGCCTAAAACCTTTTTTTTGGGGGGGGGGGGGCTGATATGAGGATCGGCAAAATGAGGAACGAGGCGTAATGAGTAGCATACAGATAACGAAGAAGTACCATGCAGCGTTATGAAATCTCATCATTGAAGGCTTTTGTTATTTGTGCAAAATACATACTTAAAAGAAAATTTGTGCTAAATTTGTATCTTGTTTTTTGTTTCATTTTTTTTATTTTCCCTTATTCATCATATTTTCTTGTAACTTTCAGGGGGCAAAAGAAAACCCCAGCTGAAGAACGTGATTGGACACAGTCAGCCCTTCTGCGTATGATCAATGAGGAAGAGAATAATAATGTGCCTAATACAGCCCCTCTTCCACCAATCGAAGGGGCACCAAGACCAGCAGTGAGCCCCCCGAAAAAAGTAGCGGCACCTCCAGCACCTACTCCACCACCAGCCGCTCCTCAGGCAGCAGTCCCAGATATTCCTATTTCTATCCCATCTCCAGTAGCTAGGCCCATAGATGTGTCAGCCGGTTATTCCGATTTCTAAGTGTATGTCATTGAAATTTAGGGCAAGATACTCTAAGAAGAAAGACAACAAAAAATGATTGGGAAAACATAACAAATGGAAGATCAATTGGATTGCAGAATAGAGACGAGAAAACAGGATGAAAAGCTGGAATTACTCCACACGAAAAACCAAAAACATGGTACTGAGGGTTATGTGCTGTTTTACAAACCAAGACCACTGGCTAATAAATGAAATATAGAATGTTGAAAAGGTTAAAGAAGACCTGAAAATTAAGGATAAAAACTGACAACATTTTGAAAGCTGCGTCTATAAGTGGCACGAAAATGCTTAGACCACAATTTCCAGAGCATTTAAAAATGGAAAGAACATAAGCAGATATATACGTGCGTATACCAACGTATAGTTTGTGTTTCGGTATTGTTCTATGCGTGTTTATGTATACATATAGATGTGTGTGTATTTGTATAAATGTATGTACATATGTATATATATATATATATATACATGCATGCATACATATAAATATGTGTACATATACATACATACACATGCAGGTATATATCTGTATAATGAAAGTTTTTGTTTGACCAGCTATATTTAAAAATGTTTTTTTATTAATCAATGGGGCATCATTTGACGGCTTATCAAGATGGAAAGAGAAAAGCAACAGAGAAAACAACGTAAAACCAAACATGGCAAAATATATTAAGAAAAAAAACGAAAAAAAAAACAGTATTTTTAAAATAACCTTTTCAGTTTAAAAATCAAATGGTTGTGTGTTTTCATTACGTACACATTTGAAATATCAACATTTTGTTGTTTGTTTCTGGCTTATGTTTTATTATTTGAAGATAAATCAGGCTTAAACTGTTCATGAGTGTTTTATATTTAATGTAGTTGCTTTTATTTCATTATATATATATATATATACATACATAGATACATCTATCGTGTGTATGTATACGTATTTATGTATTTAAAATACTCGTGCACGCGTAGGTGCATATAGATATATGAAAAAAGGTAAATGTTCAATGCTTCCATATTTATATGACGGCCTTTGGCTTCATCGGGTTCTACCGTGTTGCATCTTATGACTAATTAATGGAAAATAGTGATCAAATTCTGAATCATTTTTCTTCAAAATGTAAATCCAATGAGAGGAGGGCAATTTCTCCAGTCTACATAAAACATGAAATTCAAAAGAAAGGAAAAACAAATTACACAATATCAGTTTTACATTTACCTGTCGTAACAATAGTCATGTAAACAACAATTCTTGAAAAATAACGAAAAAGTCATTAAGCTATATACCAAATCATTAATCCTACGTACCTCTACGTGTGTGAGTGTATGTGAGCATATTCATGCATATACATATACATACATACATACATAAGCAATGTGTATGTGTGAGTGAGTGTGTGTGTGTATAGAACCGGTCCTAATACACAAACACACACATATGTGTATATGTATGTGTGTTTGTGTGCTTGTGTGGATGAATTGATAGATAGATAGATAGATAGATAGATAGAAGGTTATTTATATAAAACGTATAGAACCAATATTGTACTGGACGAGTTGGAAAATAACTATAACTGTAAAAATCATGTCCAAAAGCCACCAATAGCACTTATCATTTATGCCATAGCCCCCCCTCCCACCAAAAAAATAATATATAGAACTTAAACAGACAAACAAACAACGACACAAATTTATTTAAACAATTATATGAAAATGCAAAACTGTTCGACAGAAAAACAAAACAAAAAAAACGGTAGAATTGTTTTACGTGTGCTGCATAAATTTTAATCTTCTAATTTCTTTACTTAATTATTGTTCCCGTCTCAATCTGGATATTTTGCCTTTTTTGATTGGCCAGAACGGATGGGCATCAGGACTGTTTATTTTTTCCGAACAGAATTCCTTTCAACATAGGACAATAAAATCAAAACATTTTGAGAAGCAGTCGTCCAATGATTTCAGATATACAGGTAATTAATATCAAAGAGAAAGAAAGCCGCGTCTAAAGTCACCATTTAACACAACAAGGTGAAAACTAAGGGATCGTGACGTATTTACGGTGTCACCAAGCTTCAGTGCCTTTAGTGCCATTTAACCTGATGTCACATTTTGTTTTGATTTTTTTCTGTTTTTTGGCAATTCTCTCACACTTCAATTAAACAAAATGTAATTGAAAGAAAATGAACTGTAATGATGATGACGATGATGATGGTTGAAATAAACTTTTAAAAAGTATTTATTATTTATTTATTAAAAGATCTCGTGATATGTAAAACGTAAAAACTAAAAACATGCCACTTTTGGAAAAATATCACACGAAAAACGTTGTTTGTATCGGAAAAAGAAACAATTCCCAAATTTAGTTATGGATAATAAAACTCCCTACGAC
Organism: Architeuthis dux; assembly: GCA_006491835.1. Taxonomy (NCBI): domain Eukaryota; kingdom Metazoa; phylum Mollusca; class Cephalopoda; order Oegopsida; family Architeuthidae; genus Architeuthis; species Architeuthis dux. Next base: position 5,015,320 of record VCCN01002354.1, read on the forward strand.
GTCTGCAAATTGTCTCTGTTTATATCTATTCTTGTTCTCAAGCTTTTAAATGTGGCTTTTCTTCGTGAGTTCACACATGTATGCGAGTGAGTGTGTTTGCTTGGAATATAAATTCACATACACGAAAGGATTAAAAGACACTTGAAAAGGTTCCATTTCGTCCGGAACATAAGGAATAGATGGAAATACTTTCATGAATTACTCACTTAGTATACACTTAATCTCTGAGTATGCACAAGAACATTTCGTAGTCATTTTGGGAATACAGGTCTCCCCCGCTTTTCGAAAGTTCGCTTCAAGCCACTTTTTCACTTTTACGAAAAAAGGCGAAAAGCAAAAATAGCGTTCAGCGTTTGTTTTGCAGCGAGACGTTATAAAGATAGCGCGCACCCTCTTCCCCATTTCTTTCCCACCCCTCTCACTCTCCTATAACCCAGTTCCCTGTACCTACCACCACTCCAACCCCCGACCACTCAGCCTAACATACCGCCATCACCATTTCTGGTCTTGGAACGGTCAAAGATTTCCCGTATAAATTAATAGTAATTGTTTCTTCGCTTTACGTCATTTCGGCTTACGAAAGGGTTTTATAGAACGCTCTACTTTCGGATAGCGGGGTGAACCCGCATAGCTGTTTGGATTATACATTCACAATAATGTCAATCACATTAAGTTTTATATTACTTAATAAAAGAAAATCCTCGGCTAGAGATATGGTAATGAAATCTTTGGATTTTCCTTAGAAAATTTAAAGAAGAGACAGTTATCTTCCCAAAATGACTATGAAATAAAAACATTTTAAATATATGGAAGCTCTATAAGTAATCTCAAATTCACAGATTGATATGAAGCTAGCTTAGTACGGCACAAGGCCACAGAAGAAGAGCACTGTGGGAGAAGCTAAACTGAGCTGCAAAACGTCTTGCTAATCATCGAGCCATGGTAAGTGCCCATACGTATTGATATATAACCCTGCGAAATGCTGGTTTTTTTTAATCCATAACAGCAAAACTACCAAGTTAATTAGCGTATTTCCCGACGTCGAGGACGGTCCGGCCTCAAGGATTCACCACAAAGAGAATAAACATAAAATTGGGGTCTCGGCAGTTTCACCTACCTTACCATGAGTTGCGGGTGGCTTTGTGTTTGAAAAGGAAAGCACAATATTTATGCAAATCGTTCATGCTCGCGACACCGTTTTTTTAAAATTATTTATGATACTTTTGTTTATTTACTATTTTATACTAAGTATATTTTATACACTTCATTCAAAGGTCATATAAAAGAGTTCAAATTACTGTCTAGATCAGGGCTTCTCAAACCGTTTTTTCATTCGTCACCTCTTTTGATGAGACGAAATTTTTCACGACCCCTCACTCATTGTTATAAAAGCTATAAGTACTAAGGCTATATATTGGTATTTAGTCGTAATCTAACAGTAACGTAAGATAGAAACAAATAAAGATTTTTTAAATTGTCAAAAAAAGTTTTACGGTTTTTATCACGAAAAAAAAATTGTTTTTTCGAAAACAAATTATTAAAACGTAACAAAAACGAAATATTTTTTTTAATTAGTGAATAGCATCGAGCCATTTTATGATAAGCACCAGAGATTTTTGTACAGAGATAAACAAAAAAAACTTTACTTACATAATTATTCATTAAAAACGTTTTTCAAATATAAATTTCTGCAACACCCAATAATCTGTACGTGACTTCCCCACCCCACTCCTTCAACGAAGGGGTCCCGACCCCAACTTTGAGAAGCCCTGGTCTAGATAGACACCTTCTTTCTGGTGTTAGAATAGGCCTATGAAAAAAGTAACCTTTGGCCTGCAGGACGCAGGGTAGATTTTCCAGACTCATTTCTTGGAAAAAATCGCCGGCAAATGCGGTAAATGCATTGGAAGAAAAACCACAATCCACATTGACACATGTTAACACGTTCACTGCTACCTTGGAGAGCGCAATATACACAGCAATACATTTGCAAAACCATCGTTAAAAATATCTCTAAGATTCCTGGCTATAAAATATGTTTTGATTCATTATGAAGCAAAAGAAGTAGTATATCTTTTTATTTAGTTTTTGTTCATTTCATTGTTCATTGTCATGGTTATATGACAAAACATTTCTTTTCGGAAAATATCCTTTTTTTAGTTTTTTGATTTGCTAAATATCAGTGTAGCTAACTTGTTGTTTATTTTTTCTGTGATTAATTATTAACTAAAACGGCTATTAGCTAAAAATATTAAAATATTTTTTTTAAATATGTAAAAAGCAAGATTTAGTTACGGTACGGCATGTCAAATCACTGAAAGCATGTTAATCATATTCAGTTGCTCCCGTGTCTTGTGACACATCAGGCACTGAATTTGTCGCCATTTCTCGAACAATTCCTTGTTTCTGTAGCAATTGTGTTTTTTTTACGGGTGCGGGGTGCTAGCCCAACACCCGAGTTGGACTGCCTTTACCAAAGGCATTAGTGTGAAGTGAACCGTTTAAATAAGGCGTGTTTCGTCGCTGAGATAATTGCATACTTCCTACCGATGCCAATGGTTGGTGTTCTAGCCTAGGTAAAATACAGTATTTCGGATGCTGATTTTGAAAGCATGCAGGCAAGCCTATCCTACTTGGAAGATTAGCGCAACACAATCTTCTTAACTTCGATCCCCCACCCCATTTGGCCTCGTACCAAACTAAACTAAATATCAATAACAATGTAAATATATTTTAGAAAAGCTAAATTAAATTCTGAGAACATTTACAGAATTGGCGAAATTTTGTTTTTCATTAAATACTAGCAGAGATACCCGTCGTTGCCCGGGGAAAATATAACCTCAAAGTAGACAACACAGAGAAACATATTTCTTAGTTATTCTTACCCAATACAACAAATGCAAAAACTTGTTATTTACACAGAGACGTAAATGTTTACTTCCAATATGCGCTGTTTACTGAGTGTCGTTGAATGATGGCTTTATTGAATTAGTGATCAACAAAATAAATTTTAAATATGGGATAAGTTTAAATAGTAGTCAAGAATTAATAATAATGATTTACAATTTTTCATTCTCCCAGAAACTAATAGTAAACTTACTGTCAAGTTTAACTTGAAAAATGACCTGATTTAGCAATCATGTGTCTGTACGCTCCTCCGTACGCTCCTCCCTACACCATATTACCTTCACTATGAATAGAAACACGTAGATTTTTTTGTCAATGAGAAAACCAAAGTGATCGAGGGAACATTCAGTTCACTATGAAATGAATTACGTTGAATATTTGTCAATGAATTAGGTAGAGTTGTTTTGATAGAAGAAAGTGGTAGAGGGAGAAACCGAAACCACCAGCAGTAAAACTAACACTGTCTATCAGTGGTTCATTGACAATAAAAGCGATTTCCGACCAAAAACACGAAAACTTGTTTTTGTAAGAAATATGTGTTCCATTCGTAAGAAGATTGAATAACGAAAAGGCTGGTATAAAAAAGTTTTTTCTTCTGATGTTTACATCTGGAAATTGATTAGAGAATGGTGACCTCCGAGGTTAGCCTATGTTGGAAGTCGATATTTATCAAAAATGCGTGCGAAATATCAGCTTCGTTTTACCGGAGAAGAGATACGGACAAACAAACAAACAACAAAAACAGTGCTCAAATATTAGTATAGATAAACACATCTTATTCAGTATATTTTATTCCATTGTTTTTACAAATCTTGTAGCATAATTAATATATTAACACGTTCACTGTTACTTTGGATAGCGCAACGTCCTCTGCCCAGTGCTGCAAGGCAGTAACTGAGACTAGCGCGTTGCCGTAGCTATTTATATTGCTGTAAATAAAACCGTGGAATGGACGCATATGCGCATCAGAGGCAATACCCAACATGCCACAAGAGGTACATGCGCGTCGTGTGGCAGTGCTACATGTCAACACAGTCGATTATCGATTATCCGGCAAATAAAATAATTAAGAAAGTACAGTTACAATTAAGAGAGTACAGCGCGATAATAAAAAGTGTAACTTATAAACCGCAAGTGTAGGTATTTACAGAGTCAGTCTTAGTCTGACACGAAGTCACAACAGTGAGGTGTCCAGTGGGAAAGACTGTCAGATTAGATTATTAACCATTCTTCCAAAGCTGGTACCTTTTAGATATGTATTAAGCCGGCCATAATCTGGCATAAGGAAACAATAGTGGGTCATCCAATGAGAATCGAACTTACTGACAGTGAGACAAGGTTATAAATTAGCTTTCCAAGGCAGACGCCTTATAGATATGTATTAAGCCAACCGTAGTCTAGCACAAAGCCACGATAGTGAGATACCTAGTGAGAATCGAAATCACTTGCAATAGTCTGCCAGCATTGCTAGTTAACAACAGCTTCCCAGCAGGCACCTTTTTATTTTAATAGAATGATTCTCTGAGGCACTGCTATACGAGACCAATCTGTGGCAAATATGTAGCAAACCCGCAAAACTTTGGCCGAGTTCCAAAAATCAGTTTAATAACGAAGTCTGCAGATAGAGGATGTATTAAATATTAAGCTGATGAGAATAAATAGTACATTTTCAAGTGTATTAAGTTTATCACGTCGACAGTGAGCTGAAGAAGGGAGGTGGCGTTGTTCTTACTCAGATTAGACAAGACCACATGTTACTCATCACGATTTCCACCTAAGGGAGCGTCTTCCAGACAGCACTGAAGAAACATCCCACTTTAATGAAGAACAAAATGTGCTAGGGAGCACTAAATGATGTTTCAGTATATTAACCAATTCCGGAAGTCCAAGGATAATCATAGTTGGTAAGAAGCGGTAAGGCGTCATCGAAAAATGGGTAATTTTTGTGACTATCTTTTTATTTTTGTATTACTAGAATAATATCGGTAAAAAATGACGGGATTATTTCCGCATCGATCGACACTTTTGCCTGGGATCAGAGTATCTGTGGGCTCTATCTAAGATCAAAGTGTCACTCCCCAACCATCGGCCTATGATCAGTGTAATATCTGTGCTCTCATTGAAAAGTGCCACACACACACAAACACACACAAATATATATAT
>VCCN01002354.1:5035355-5057608 GCA_006491835.1 Architeuthis dux
AGTTTGTGTCCGGCAGTGTTCACACTTGTATTTTGAAAATTCTAACTTTTTTTTAGTGATCATAGCCCAACAAAAGGTAAGAAGTAATTTATTCATAGATCACCCCTTTTTTTCCCCAATGTTTTTAATTGATCACTCCAACACAGCATGCTGCCAAGAGACATTGGACATGTGATGGTTTCTATTGTGTAACTAACCAGACCTGTCTATTGGTCTCAACTCATAATTGAAGATCTAGAAAAGTTTTTAAAAAACAAGCAGGCACAAACTAATTTAGCATAAACTTACATAGTAAATTGAACACCCCCATTAAAAACCTATTATGGGGGGAGGGGTAAAAATCTATTTTGACAATTTTGGTTAACTGTTTCTAATCAGGTATACTGCTCTATAATTACCATTTAATAGCTATCTAAATTGACAAATCAGTCATTATAATATAGATAGGAATGTGTGCAAATGCAGACCTCACACTATTATTATTATTATTATTCAGTTGCAAATCACCCAGACATTTTGTTTGCATTCTTGAGGTTAGTGCATATTAGGAGTACCTTAATTCAATACATCTGGCTACAATGCTTTACTAAAAGGTCACACACAGATAAACAGAATCAATCTATATAATGATAAAAGTCTGAAAGTGCATGATTATAATGGTGGCAGTTGATAGAGTAGCCAAATCTGAATAAAATATGATAGGTCATATATTAACCAGGTTTTAATACAACTGATGAACCCTGCACTATTTTATACTCTCAGCCTGGGTAGCCAGATTTGGCCAGAAGGGGAGATAATCCAAGCTTTATCTCAAGAGATTTAGCCAACACAGGTATTGGAATAGGGTTGAATTTGGAAATCAAGCAAGTCTGGAGGCAGAGGTTCAATACCTGCCTCTTTCCAAATTCAATCCTATTCCAGTGCCTATGTTGGCTTAGTCTCCGAGATAAAGCTTGGATTATCTCCCATTCTGATAATTGTAGGCTCAATCATTTAAAGCAGATTTTTCTGGTTTCTATAAACTTTCTTTTTCTAAATTCCAGTAAAAAAGAAGAAAAAGAAATACAGAAAAGCCAGAGATAGTTTTCATTTAAATTTTTCCTTTCTAAGTGTTTCATCAGATCTGTTCCCTATGGATTACTTATTTTAGGACGTGGATGCACATACACGCCAGCAGGTGTACACCAATGTGGACCAGGTCGAGGAACTCTTCCAGTAGTTTATGGACTCCAGTGACCCGTTTTTATCGTGATGGAATAAATTCACTGCCGGATCGTTGGCAAGTGTGTTGAATAAAGTTGTTTGTGCTGAGATATAACATTTTAAATTTTGTGGTTCAAAACTACCATTTATTTTGTTCCAACCTGATAGCAATCAAGTTAAAATTTGGAGGATTTTGTTGCACACACAGTATAGCTCAGGGGTAGGCAACCTATGGCCCGTAAAGGAATTTTGACTGGCCTGCGAGCAAATAGTCGGATACTATGCTTACTTTTTATGACTTAAAGATTCTTTGGGTCTTTTAATTCGATTCAAAAGATGCCTTGATTGAAATAAAGTGCGACTAAACTAAGTTCTCATATTAATAATTGACATTCTTGGTTAAGCACAAATGATTTTCCAACATGTGTTATTCATTGATTTGAGGCAAAATATTACTAGATGTATTTAAAATGGATAATTCTCATACTTCAAGCATTCTGTGGCATTTATCAGACCCACTATCTTTTCATTAATATGCAAACCGGCCTGCAAAGACAAAAAGGTTGCCAACCCCTGGTATAGCTAGAGAGCTCAGACCAAAATGGCTGGTCCAACTGAGTTCAAATTCTATTACTCGTTACTTCATAGTAAAACATTCTATGGTTGTATAAATCAAATCCTTCAGATTTTGAAATAATTTTTTCCATTCATCACCTGATTGCAATTCATTGTATTTAAAAAAGTAGTTGTCAAGATGATTATACTTAGGTTCAGTGAATTTCTTTTAAAACCTGGATTCATAGTGCAGAAATATGACTTAAAACCAGCAGTAATATTCAAAGAGTTTTTCGGACGATTGAACTCCTGGTTTTTAACACGTTTCGGCCAATCTATTCTAGGGCCTTCTTCAGGTGTACTATCCGAATGTAATGGCGGTAAACAGAATTTTTTCTCTCCAATGGTATCAATGTTTAGTACATCTGGAGAAGGCCATAGAATGGTTCGGCTGAAACGTGTTAACAACAGAAAACACAAGTTCAATTGTCCAAACTCTTTGAATATTAATGACCCTTCTCAAAACTATAGACAAAAAGCATACTAGTAAATATAACACAAGAAAATTTTGCTACTCATTTAGCAAAGGTGATTTTCTTTTTGCTTGTTTATACAGGGTGACCTTAAAGTCTAATAGCAAAGATTTCAAGTAATTGTTTTAATTGAATGGGAATTTCTATCTAATATTCATAACATTTCAATTGCCTCACATATTTTTTTGTTAATTTCTATATTAATCACTGCCACTCACAACACTGGTTTATTGCTGGGTTTAGGTTATTAAGTGTGTTCTGACATTTATGATATATATACAGACTTCGCGCAGCCCAAACCGTTCATAGTAGAAATTTTTGAAAATCCCTCCACCAAGGTTTTTAAGAGGGGCTTGGGGATTCAATTTTCAATGTAAATTGGTCCCTTAGTTTGTGTTCAGCAGTGTTCATGCTTGTTTTTTGAAAGTTTGTACTTTTTAGTGCCCAACAAAAGGCGAGAGGAGTAACTTATTCAGTGATAATCCCCCAATACAGCATATATGGGTGGCAGTGATTCCTAATTTCCCTTGGAATGCCAGTCTTTTTTCAGACCCATATTATTGACAATGAATGTGCACAGATCCAGTCCTCTTAAATTAGTTTGATAATTCACAAATAGCCTGATCACTAAGGTCTGTTTTATGGAACTTTCTCTCAAACTGTTCTCTAATTTCATTATATTTCATCCTTCATGTTACTACATAAACTGGTTCTTGCATATTCATTGTCAGTTACATGGCTCTGAAGGAGGGAAAATATAACAGGTCTGGTTAGTCACTCAATAGAAACCATCACATGACCAACATCTTTTGGCAGCATGCCATGTTGGGGGTGATCAATTAAAAAGTTGGAAAAAGGGTTGATCAATGAATAAGTTACTTCTCTCACATTTTGTTGGGTGGTGTCACTAAAATAGTCTGAATTAAAAAAAAACAGCAAAAGAAAACAACTGTGAATACAGCCGGACACAAACTAAGGGAGCAATATAGCATAAAATTACATTATAAATTTTAAAAAAAAAAACTTTGGGGGGGAGAATTTAAAAAAAAACAAAAACATAAGGAGTAAATGTTGAAATTTCCAGTCTTCTAGCGCCATTGGTGCAGTCTGTGTGTATGACACATACATACACAGCCAGCCAGAATTGCTTGAAAACTGAAGAAACCTATGTTAACAGATTATAAAAATATGTGAAGCAATTGAAATGTTTTGAATACACAGATATTGGATAGAAATTCGCATTCAGTTATGTCAATATAACGATTGTTTAAAGTCTGCCCTATTTCTCCAAAATAATTGCTTTATTTTAGGGACACCCTGTATTTTAGCTTGGTCACAGAACCACCCACACTTCTTCCCATTGAAGACTTTCTACAATAGCAAAGGAGGAGTTATGTGACTTAATGGTTGTTAACATTTTCAACTCGTTAACTCTTAAATTTATGAACTGCTTGAAATCGCTCCTAAACAAAACGGAACTCTTCAATGAATAGAATTTTTTTAAATGGAACTCTTGTGAAATGAATAGAAAAAAAAATCAGATCAGAAGTTATTCCCATGATTTAAGATTTGAATTTTTATATATATATGAATTTAAGTGTTAAAATTCATTGCTATGATCATATGCATACAGGGTGTCCCATAATTATCTCCTTTCTTTACACGTTGTAAGGGGAGTAACTTTGTATTGACTAGACACCTAAGAGTAAAAGCAATTTTCAATTTCTCCATGAATGAGCCTAGTCGATACAAAGTTACTCCCCTTACATGTACAGAAAGGAGATAATTACGGACACAAACATAGATGAAGGTTAATACAAAGCATATTTCCTTAATGAGACCAGGTGAAAAAATATCAGTTTCTTATTCATGTGATTTGATTATCTACTTGTATAATGAAGAGTATGATTTTTTTTTTCCTGTTTCTCTGTGGATTCTTCCACTTAAAGGTAACAATTTTGGTGATAAAAATATCTCCTACTCTCCATTTGAAACAATGGACTCTTCCACTGAAACAAATTCAGTAGTTCCTTTTCTTAAAAAAATCCCTGAATTTTTTCTCAGGGATTAACTAATTATTGAACGATAAATAAATTGCAAATATCCAACTTTAAATTTAATTTTTGTCAACTGTTTAAAGGAAAAAAAAGAAAAGAAAATTTAATATATTTTTTTTTAAAACGCATTAATGACAATGATAACTGGCCAGCCTTTTTAAAAAATAAAATTAAAAAAATATATTTAGAGATTTCAAATATATTTTATTTGAAGAAAAAAAAAAAAAAATCTATTTTCTTTTTTTCCAGCACTTAAACCCCATTTAAGCCTATCTGCATATTCTTTGATAGGCTGATCCCTCCCATTCGACAGAACTCTTTTTGATCTCTGGCATGCAACAGATTCATCTCATCCATACAATTTCCCATCCTGGACAAATACAAGAAATATAAAACTATCTCATTTTTCCCACCCCCCATAAATTCAGCTTTCAAGTAACAACCTCCTCCTCAAGTTCTGGCTAGCAATATTTGTACTTCTAACAATAACAACAGCAAGGAACGAGGGTTGCCAGACTGGGGAAATAATCCAAACTTTATCCCGAGACTTACCAGGGTGTTAGCGAACGTTCTCACTAGCTGTTTAATGGCTAATTCACAATAGGAAGTTTTAGTGTCTTCTTGGCTATTTTCGGCCATTTTTTTCAATACACAAAATGTGGACCTCGGAAAACATCCCAATCCTATAAAAATGGTGAGGAAATCAAATTTCTGGTTAACAACCTGCTTATCCAACGCAGGCATTGGAATAGCGTCGATTTTGGAAATCAAATCAGTCTGGAGGTAAGGGTTCAATACCAGCCTAAAGCCAGACTCGCTCACTTTTCAAATTCTATGCTATTCCAATACCCAATATTGGGTAAGTCTTAGAGATAAAGTTTGGATTATTTCCCCGGGTGGCCCAATCTGGCAACCCTGCAAGGAACAAGGTAATTCTGTTTTGTTAGAGGTTAGGGCAACTTGACACTGCCCAGGACACGTTCCCGAACAACCGGTGACCGGGCTAGAGACAAAGGGAGGTAAATGTGGTTTTAACAGTACAAAAAACATTAGAACTAAAGAAAACGTTGATAGTTTTTTTTTCTTTTCTTTTCAAGTGTACAAGTGCATTAATATATATACATACAGTTGGTCAAATATTTGTATACCTTTTTGATATTTCACCATCATTAATTTTTTTTAATTGGAAATTCAAAAATATCTTAAACTTTCTTAGATTATAAACATTTTAATGTTTTTAGGAATATTTTTAAGTATTTTCTTGTTTAATAAAACTAATCCAGACAAGAAAAAATTTTCTCCGTTGCCTGACGTGGAGGAACATATATAATTTTTTCATTTTCTCTTTAAACCACACAATACCTAAATATGTATTAGAATATACAGGTAGGTGTAAATGTGTGGATCTAAAATCAAAAAATAAATAAATAAAAAAAATATAAAAATGTTTGTGTGCAATTTGAATATATATATATGTTAACCCTTCTCCTTTCGTTCAGTTTGATGGTCAGAAAAGTAGTAGCAAGAATATGAAGATGACGATAAAGTAAAGATTTAGACTTAAAAGTAAGGGTGGGGAGGGAGTTATTAAGAATAATTAAATATTGAAGCAGAAACAAAGGTGAGAAAAGAGGAACGAGAAAAGAGGAACATGAAAAGTTGAGACATGGAGGGGGGGAGAGCGAAAGATGGCATGGAAAGGGGGCAAGGGAGAGAGAGAGAGAGAGAGCGAGTGAGACATGGCATGGAAGGGGGGCATAGGAGAGAGAGAGCGAAACATGGCATGGAAGGGGGGCAAGGGAGAGAGGGAGGGGGGAACGTGAAAAGTTGAGACATGGAGAGATTGGCATTGCATAGAGGGGGGAGAGAGAGAAAGAGAGAGAGACACACACACACACACACACATACAAAAGATATTTTAGTAGGAAGACCAAAGAGAAAATCCAAAAGGTAGGGATAGGTAGGATCAGGCAGGGCAATTAGGTAGTTTCTGATTAAATAGGTAGTTACTGTTAATAGATCTAAGCAGATGCTTTAATGTTAAAAAAGGGGGTTAAAGAGCTGAGGATTTGCTCACTTGTTTCTTAAAACATCAAAATACCAAATCAGATTACTGGGTGTCCCATAAGTAATGCTCAATTTGTCCCAAAATTGATGCCATTCTATCTAAGGGAAGCAACTATTTAATAGTTGCTTTTAATAGTAATTTAACAATAATTTAATAGTTGCTTCCCTTAGAACTGGCATTAATTTTGGAACAAACCGGGAGTTACTTCTGTGACAACCTATATAAGAATTTAATAATACAGGGTGGATCAAAAGTAACGCCCAATTTGTCCTAAAATTAATGCGAGTTCTAAGGGAATCAACTATAAAATACAGAGGACCCCCTGATTAACGCGTTTCTGATTTGCGTTTTTAATTAACACGTTAATAAATTTTTATACATAAAATCGAATAGGGTATTCTTTTATTATTAAAAGACTGTTTTAAAAGTCATTTCTAATTTTTTTTAAATTGAAAGTTGAGGATTAATTACACAATTTCTCATAGGTTTCGATTATTTCTCAACATTGAATTAACACAGTTTCGATTAGCATGGCACTTTTTGAGGACGCATTAACTGCGTTAATTGGGAATTTGTTGTAGTTGCTTCCCTTAGATGAGACTGGTGTTAATTTTGGGACAAATCAGGCATTACTCTTGATCTACCCTGTATAAAATTATTATATAATATAATAATTTAAATAATTTCTGAATAATCAGTCATTACTGACTAATCGATTCATCTTTAATAAAATGTTTAACCTTGACAACATATGTATATATCATCATCATCATCGTCTGCTGCTATTTGATAAGCATCACTTTCATTATTTAAACAACATTGCTTTCTATATTATCAAATATTTTTTCATTATTATTATCATTATTATTATTGTTTTATTTTAAAAAAATTCAACAAAAACACAAACATTCTTTGATGGTATCACAGTTTTCAATCTGTGATCAGCTTGTAGGGCAGTGGTGTCATATTATCACTGACCAACATTCAACACAACAATGTTGTGCCGGTTGGTCTGGGCACCTTGCAACATTTCATTGATGGTTGTAACATAGTCCTTTATATATGCTACATCCAAACGTCTTTTGCATTGTGTATATATGTTTGTGTGTGTTACGAGTATGTACACACATACATTTATATATATAAAAATGTGTATGTGTTTATACTCGTAATGTATGTGTAAAAATGGGAATACAGCATTTTTATCCTCTTGTTTTTTTATTAAAATTATTTTTATTCAGTTTTTTAGAATTTTTTTTTTTATTTTATTTTACTCAGAAGAGTAAAAATGGGGGACAGGCTTATGTGAAGTAAAATGATAAGTTTTTGTTTGTTTTTTTTTTCAAGAAGGAAAAAAATAAAATTATAACACTGTTAAAAAAAATAATGATAAAAAACTGAGAAAAAAAAAAGTTTTCCCATTAATCATATATCATTAATATTATTTAATTTTTCCTGCTTTCTCAGTCGTCTCCCTTTTCTGCGTTTTGTCCTTTTTTTTTTTTTTTAAAAACATCCCCACCCCCGTTAAAAATAAATCCAAACTGTTCTTTTGTTTTCTCCATCATGATCATCTTTCCAAAAAAGCATTCAGAGTCATCAGCATTAACCCTTTTTAGCTATTCGTTTCCACTTGGGAATATTTTTTTCCTCTTTCTCTCCTCAGCTCTCTTTACATATTTAACAAACAACAATATGGCATATAAAGCATCATCATCATCATCATCATCAACACCATGATGGTAATGTAATAAGTACGTCACTCTCTTCCGGCTGGCTCATCCAGCAAGGTGGCGCCCCCCACAACACCCGGACTTTTTACCGCACATATGACAGCTGAAGAGCGGCCAGTAGCACCAAATGCAAGGTAGCAGGAATGACAATACTGTCAACATTGTCCACTTCTTACAATTATTATCGTCCTGAAAATCACAAATGCACGTATGTGTAAACTCTCCTTCTGCGTTGGACATGCAGTGGTAGATAACGCCATTGGCACACGTAACGCAACTGACGTGCTCGATACAGCTCTTCACACTATCAGGAGCGTACTCACAGCTTCCTCGAGAGTTATTGTCCAATGAGAAGGTATCCTGGCAGTATTTACATCGGGACATCCGGTTAAGTAACCTGTTTGATTGATGACTCCCCTTTTGGCGGTCTTTCTTCTTCTTACTCTTCTCAGGGAGGGGAGGTCCATAGTTTCGAATAACAGTCCGCTTGAGATCGGAGGGTTTGTTTATGCTATCTAGATTAGGATAATGGTAATCGTGGTTTTTCGGTTTCGAAAACAACACATACGAGTATTTTTCTGACATGCCCACATCCGATTCCAGAAGACCAATCTCCGATTTCCCGCTTAGTGAGATGGGCTCATCTTTTATACATTCATCTTTTCCCATACTACTAGTCTCAAGACTGTCTGACTTGCTTAAGCTTTTCTCCTCATTTGGTGATGATGACGTGGGCTTTGTACAAGTGTTTTGGATGTAGATACGATGTAGATGGTTTCTTGAATGGGAACTAATAAAATGCTCCTGGGTGGGTGACGTTGACGAGACAGGAGAGGAGCAAGGCGCGGGGCTGCTGGTCGTCGTGGAGGTTGTGCTTGCAGACTGGGAAGAGCTGTTTTTGCGCTCCAGTGGAAGATCAATTGGCTGAAAGAGAAAGAAATCAGCCATTTAATGAGTTGCATTTACACAGTTTTTAGCCTTAATAGATTTCAATGAGGTAAAAGTATACATGAATTAGTCTGATTAAATTTAAGAAAGAGTGAAGACCTTTACAGTCTCTCTGAATGAGGCTATACATATTTTTTTTAATAAAGGAACCATGATAGCAGTCAACAAATCTACTAAATAATTAGATTTCTTTTTTAATAGAGGAATATATTTTTGGAATAAGTTGCCTAGTCATGTTAAAAATAGCAATAGTGTACAAAGTTTAAAAAATAATTTATATAATTTTTAAAATTAAGGAAATAAAAAATGAGATTACAAGGACATTTTTGAATCTGTCAGATGAGATTTTCAAGAGAGTCTGATCTCTGAATTGTGCTAAATTGTAGATGTTTTATTTTTATGTACATTTGAATATGTTTTTATGAAGTTGATTTATAAATATTGTGTATAGTTGGAGATGCCCAAATAATAATAATAATAAATAAATAAATAAAATAAAATAAAACAAAACAACTTGAATGGGTCATCAAACCAAACATTAAAAGGAAGAGACCCATCTGAGGAAACAGACATTTAATTTTTTTTTTAATCCAAAATTATGCGAATATTATACTGCTTTCAATGTGCTGGTATTATGATTAGGGTGTGTCTACCAAAGCTTGATATGCACAGTTATGGGACTTGGATGAGTTGCAGGAAATCTCCTTAATAACCCTTGTACACCATTTTTGTCTTATAGTCCAGCATATACATCATTCTTTTTCTTGAACTATATCTGATAATTTAAAGAGATTTAATAATTGCAAAAGAAAAAAGTGAAGCATTTGAAAAATTTATTCAGTCAATATTGTTTTTCACTATGGGAACCCAGGGTTGCCAGATTTGGGAAGAAGGGGAGATAATCCAAACTTTATCCAAGAGACTTAGCCAAAACAGGCATTGGAATAGGGTTGAATTTGGAAATCGATCGAGTCTGGAGGCAGAAGTTCAATACCAGCGTCTTGAGGCGGGCCTGCCTCCAGACTCACTCAATTTCCAAATTCGACACTATTCCAATGCCTGGTTTTGCTAAGTCTCTGGGATAATGGATTATCTCCCCATCTGCTCAAATCCGGCAACACTGTGGGAAACAAGAAAACCTCAGAGTTTTCTCCCTTATTGGTTCCTCTCCTCATTCGAATCATATGGTCCTAGTTTCTCTCACCATTAGTTTAATATATATATATATTAAACTAATGTATTTAAAAAACATTGGTACTGAATGGCCAGCCTTTTAAATAGCTTAGACTGATATCTGAAGGACTGAGATATTTTGATACATTAGAAATGTTATAATCGATGTAACTTATTTTAATTTTCATCATAAAAAAATACAGAACACTGAAAAATGTCAGGGAGTTTGTTTATGTTTGAAAACTAGTAGTATTAAGAATTGGCAGGGATGTTTAACATCATTATGATAGGTGTATAAGCATATTCAATGCACCTATATTGTCATAGGTATTAGTAAAAGCTCAGCCTTTTTTCCCTTATAAAATGATAATGTTGACTGAAAGTTTCTTCCCTTTCTTTTTTTGAAAGGACACACACCTTGAATGGGAGCTTAATGTCTTGCTCTTATTATGTGATAAATGGAGAAAAAAGTACAAACTATTGTGTATTTATATTCCTATAAGACAAGCTGGGTACATGATTTTGAACACTATACTGGACATCAAGGTTGCCAGATTAGTTTTCTCAAAAAAGAGTATTCCAAAAATCGGACAAATGTGGTCAACCCGGCTCCAAATCTGTCAAATTTGGACAGAAAAAAAATGGTTAAAAATAGCTAATAGTGGCTAAGATTGCTAGATTAGTATAACAATAATGAAAATAAATAGCTAAGAGTTACTAAAAGCAGCTAGATCATTATCACAATAATTAAAATAGCTAATAGTGGCTAAACATAGACCATTATCACAATAATGAAAATAAATAGCTAAAAGTTGCTAGAATTGATATCCAATATCTAAAAACAACAAAAAAATATCTAAATTTAGATATAAAAATATCAAAGTTGGCAACGCTGAGTGAGGCCTTAAATTGGACACTTTTGGATGTCTGATTGTTAAAATTTTTAAATAGGGCGAAAACTGGACACAATGTCTGAAATGGGACATAACTGGCAACCCAGCTGGACATGGCCAGCATGTCCATTAGGCAAACCTAGGCGGTCGCTTAGGACACAAAGGTCCTTGGGGTGTACTCCAAATGGAACAAATAGTTGTTAGAATACAACCCAGGGTACAAATTTCAAGTGTTGCCTAGGGCGCATGAAATCCTTGAACAAATTTCAAGTCAAGGTGTATGAAAACCCTCGTGCCAGCTGTGTCTATGGCCCATTAAGGATGTCTTGGAGAAAGTTTGCTTTAAAACTTAAATGGGCAATACTTTTTATCCCTGCCACATGTTAATGAAATATTTTGATGCAAAAACTATCCCTGCCAAACATTAATGAAATATTCCATTGTCCAGACAGTTCAAATTGAGTAAATTACTTTTCTGAAGCCTTTAATAGGCTCTCCAACTCTTCTCAAAAGAATATAAAGAATCTTTTAATATTATTATATATTTCATTAATGTATGGCAGGGAGTTTGTTTTATGTGTGAAAACTAGTAGTATTAAGAATTTGGCAGGGATAGTTTTTGCATCAAAATATTTCATTAATGTGTGGCAGGGGGTGGCAGGGATAAAAAGTACAGGCGAACTTAAACAGTTAACAGTAGTTTATGATTAATGACTACAAAACAATAGGCAATGGTAATTCAATACTGTGAGATGCCAAGAATAGGATTAAAAATAGGATTGAAAATGTTTGCCTTTGCCTAAAGTTCTTGGATACATTTTATAAATCCCAGATGATTGAAAACGCTCCAAAAGAGACTTTATCAAATATGTTGGGTGTAGGCTGAAAATAATATTAGAACTTACCTCAAAAACATCATCATCTTCCTCCAAAGTCAGATTGGAAGGACCCACAGAGCCTGCAAAAAAGAAAGAAAAATTAATTTGGTTCAGATATTTCGATTGTTTATTTACCGATTTCTGCTTTGTTTTAATAAATAAATTCATACAACTAATACTTTGGAAAGAGCAGCAGTGCCTCCAACAAAGCATCCCTCAGATAATGACCATGGGGTCAGGCATAGTTTCGGGGGCCGAAGCATCATTATCACTAGGGTACCCCAGCAGTACCTCATGATACCACCACACTTTATTGGTTTCCTCTCATTGTGTGGGAGTGCCAGAGATCCATGCAGATGCAGCCTCTAACCTATCTGTTAAAATATTTATCTATTCTGTTGATGACAATTATTATTATAAATGCTGTACATTTTTCTGACAACCAATCTGGACCAAGTAACAGTCTTACTAAGTCTCCCATCAATGTTTTTTTTTAAAATTTGATTACATTGATTGAAACCAATATAAACATCCCTTTAACATGTTTCTAACAATTTCCAAAGTGAATTATTTTGGAGGCAATTTTTATAGTAATAGTTCTTTTAGCAACTTTCCATATTAAATCATTTTGGTTGAATGTGCTCAAATGAATGTGCAAATTTGAGCACTGCGCAACCTTTCTTTTTTAACTTCCTGAGTAATAAGTGTTATTTTCTGATTATGCCTAAAAAGTATAGAAAATGTCAATTATTCCCTTCAAACTTTGTTTTTGCTACCATCACAGTGATAATTTGAAATCTACGATTTCCAATTAGACAACGGGCGAATTTGCACATTTTTAATCAAAGTAAGAAAAACAATTACATATGAATATCACTGGCCGCAAAAACAAAGTTTGAAGGGAATAATAGCCATTTTCTATACTTTTTACACATAAGCAATCAGAAAACAACACTCACTACTCAAGAACAAAAATCGAGTTGCGCTGTGTAATCATACCTACAAAAAGTTGAGGGCCTTCTATTGAATATTTTCCTATACAACTATGAGTTTTTGAATCTCTCTCTATAAAATAAGAAGTATTTTGTCAGGGATTTTTCATTGCTAACCTTGATCTTGAGAACCACAGAATGCATAGGTGTCACGAGGTATCAGGACAATTGCCCCCTGGATAACTGCCTCCCAGACAAATGAAACTTGACAATTGCACCCCTGGACAATTTCCCCATGGTTTTATGATCATTTACATGGCCAACTACTTCATTTCCACAAACTTTAACTTTACAGTTGCTATGCTATTGTCAGGGGGAAATTATCGGGGGGGGCAGTTGACTCAAGGTTCTCAAGGAGTTTCATTATTTGGAATAAACTAGGTTAAAAAACAAAACAAACAGTAGATAATCCCAAAATAAACATCACTAATACAGTTATTTCTAGCCAGGGTAGGTTTTGCAGTTTACTTATCTTAACACTTTACTAACACTTATTATACACGACTTAATTTTATCAGGTAAGTGTCAACTTTCAAGTGTTATCCTAAAAAAGCCCCCCAAAACATTGCAAGCTTTTTCAAATTGTATCTTCTGTTGCTATCATAATGGAGAAATGGTATTTAAAATACTTACAAAATCATTTACATTTGTCCACCCACTTAAATAAAAACTTTACCAGAAAGGCTGAGTTAAGAAAAAGAAAATAATTTAAAAATTCTAAATATGCAGGAGAAAGGAATTTTCGTTTGAATTCTGGCAAAACTTAATATCAAAAATTGTTGCACTTCCATTATGTTCCAGTATTGTCAAAAAATCTCATTCTCCCCCCCCCCCCCATTTCTTTCATGCGTATAAAGCCCAATGGTTGGGGAATGATTTTAGACTGAGAGGACACAAGTTGCAATAATCCTTGACACTTAAAAGAAAGACCTTTTTTATTATCTAGTTATTAAAAAGAGGGTAATGTTCAATTTTATGATGGTTAATTCTAACAGCTTCTAAGGCTCACAGTTATCTCCATTTTTCTCTGACTGGAGTTAACTTTAGTCAAATTTAGTTTTCAGTTTAATTCAAAAAGTTCAAAGTGGGTTTGGGTTAGGGTTAGGGTTAGGGTTAGGGTTACTGAAAGCTGAAACGACAATTCTGTACATCTGACCTCCTCTCCCAAATCTACTTACAGGAGTTTGTTTGGAGAAATTCTATAAAGGACAAGTCTGAGGCTTGTAATCATTTTCTTTTAGATCTTAACGATGTTCACAAACTTTAATAAAAATGACTTGTCTTTTGGAAAAAACTTATTTTACAGATGCAAACTATGATCTGAGCAAAACGGAGATAATCCTGTAAGCCTTCATTCAAGGGAGATAACTCTGTAAGCCTTAGAAGCTGTTTGAATTAGCTACCATAAAATTGATCATCCAACTATAATTCAAGAAATCTCTGTGTGGGGATGCGTTTGCACTATGATTACTCAACAAATGGCCAATGTACTGAAGTTGACATTCGCCAGATATATTAGTCAGCACACAAGGTATTGTAGTGTTGAGTTTGAAGTTGTTTTGATCAGCGGTTCTCAAGAAATCTAATAAAAATAAATAAAAAACTACAGATCTAAATTCAGATATAAAATATCTAAATTGGCAATAGATCTAGATTTAGATATAAAATATCTAAATTGGCAACATAACAGAAATAACCAAAATAATTCAAAGCCGTAGTTTTGTACGACAGACGGAAAATTATTTTACATGACAATTATGGCAGGCTGCTCCACACCATAAAGTCCGGGCCATTCCAAATATGCACCTTTAGAATGGCACTGCCCTAGTTACATAAAAAGAGCCTTTTCTCTTCTACTGCCTGTCAAGCATTTGTAAATTTCAAAATATACATAGGTTATCAGATTTTACAAGTGCTGAACTATGGGAGAAAGACACTTGTCTCAAATCTGAAATCCCTATTTTCATGTCCCTGTACCATGAACCCCACCTTTGTTTTTTTAAAAACTTTGGTATTGATATTTGTTTGTTGGTGGTGAGGGTTGATCTTTTTAGTTTTCAGCTTTTTCAAGCCTCTTGCCAGATGTTGTAGTTTCTTACAACCAAAGAATGGGGATCTGGGAAGAGACTAAATACCGACAGGGTAGGGGGGGGGGGCTTTGAAACCAGACTCACTACTAAACTTGTGGGACTGACCAAAAGATATAATCTCAGAATTTATAGCCTTCAATGCTTTGCTTTAACCACAGGGCTACACCTGCGAGAAGTCTGATAGCATCAAAATTACCAATTTCTTTCTTTCATAGTCATTTAGTAATCATAGACCACAGCAATGTTGTAGATGCCACTTTTTAATGTGTGATATATTTTATATACGGGCACATCTGTCACAAGTGTCAAGAAAATGAAGACAAAAACAATAAGACTTGCTGGGCTGCTGCAGGGTCAAAATGCAACTTTTGTATATAATAAATAAATTTGTAGATATATATGACTTGTCAGTTGGATCAGTTGGTAAGAGAGCCGCCTAGCAATTACTCAGTTGTGATTTCAAATCACAGTAGGGAAATGTTAATTTATATAATTATAGGTTTGATTTAATTTAAAGTGATAGACAAACAGTGAAGAGTTTATTTCACTAAATTTGGTGAGGATTGTTGTTGTTCTTGTTCTGGGGAGAAACAAAGTCAACTCCAACTTGGACAGGAGTTTGACAAAAACTAAGCAAATATTACACTGCGTCCAATTCACTCGTCTACAGAGACCCTGAATGGACAGCTATGTGTTGCAGCGAGCGGTAGTCACCTCATATATTCTTATGAACGTTGTCTCTTATGGGTCGGCAAATATGATGACTATTATTATTATTACTACTACAGCTATAACTACCACTACTACTTTGGCTATAAGTTTACTCCCCTGAATTAGGTGAGGGTTGTTCTTGTTATGAGGGGAAATAAAGTCAACTCCAATGGACTGGTGTTTGACAAAATTGGTCTTCAAGATTTTGGTATTCCTAAAAGACTACAACATGTACACAAACTGTAATACCAGCCGAGATAGCCAGCCTCATTCTGAATAGATTTTACATGGCATCTTAGTTAAGCACTTCTATGAACTATTTGTGTGAACTTACGGAATAGAAAACTAATTTGCATAAAAAATACACAAAACAAGTCTGGTTAGTCACTCAATAGAAACCGTCACATGACCAACATATTTTGGCAGCATGCCGTGTTGGGGGTGATCAATTAGGAAATTGGAAAAAGGGGTAATCAATGAATAAGTTACTTCTCTCATCTTTTGCTGGGCAGTGATCACTAAAAAAGTGTGAATTTTCAAAAAACAAGCATGAACACAGCCAGACACAAATTAAGGGACCAATTTAGCATAAACTTACATTACAAATTGAACCCCCACTAAAAAGCTATTGGGAGGGGTTGTGTAAAAAATAAGTTTTTTCTAGACATAATAAAGAGTAAATATTTTAATTTTCAGCCCTCTAGCTCCATTGGTGTGGCCTGTACGCATGATACATAGATACCAGCTTAAAAACTGAAGAAACATATTGACAGTTTTGGTTGATGGTTTCTAATAAGACATTGCACCAACAAATTTAAAGTACACAAGGTCAAGCCGTTTGGAATCTCAAGAACCTGTGGAACTGTCTTGATTGACTTGGAAATCAGAGGGGACCTTACTGCACATCCGTGAACAGACACTCTCCTGTGAGGTGACTCAGTGAGACACCAATGAGCTTTCTAGTGTTCACTTTGCACTAATGCTCTTGGGAAAGGCCCAAATCCATTTCTCCTTCTGCACTGTCCCATGTCCAGATACCTTGATCAAATGTCTTGTCGCTGGCATGCCATGATGATTGATGGGGAAGACAGTGGGCAAATGGACATTTGGGCAAACCACTCCTATATCTACTCTTCCTACCCAGGCAGTAGAAGCAAAAAGCTCTTACCTCCGTAGTCAACCTTGGCAGAGGCCAATATATGTGCCAAACCTGGCAACATACTAATGTTATCTGTCTAAAAGGCTTCATAAGCAGTAGTTGGTCCAAGGCCAGAACAGGGGTGGAGGCAGGGGAAGGGGGGGAGTTGGCAAGGGCCTATGATTACAAGGGGGCCTACCCCCCCGGTAGAAGCAAATACTATTGTATTTACAGCTTCTTACCACAGTACTGTACTTGTCTTTATATGCATATGGAATAACATTGTTTGCTATTACCTTTTTATAAATCATAGTTCTTTTATTCTGTTCTGTTACTTGTAAGTACATCATGTACACTACATGTACATATCCCTACATAAAGCATATGTATTTAGCACTGATTATACAAATACTTAATGATCAGTTTGAAATGGGGCCCCAATTTCAAATCTGGCCTTGGCCTATTACCAGCTTTGCACGGGCCTGGTTGGTCCCCCAAAGTATGAGAAGGTCCACTCCATCTCTGCTGGTTGCTTCAAAGCAGGAAGGGCTGTAACCCTGGCGGGCAAAGCAAGTAGCTAACAAGCCAGCAGCTAACACTGGTAGAGAGGGGGGAGAGGAGGTGAGCCTCTCTGTCGGCGGAATAATTTTAATCCAACTCACTTCCTGTCAGTAAAGTCACGGCAACGTAGTTCAAAAGTTCAATCTAAGGAAGAAAGTAAATGTGTGTGTGTGTGTGTGTGTGTGTGTGTGTGTGTGTAGGGTGTGTAAAAGTTTGAGAGTGCGTATATAAAAGTTTGAGAGTGCGTATGTAAAAGTTTGAGAATGCGTATGTAAAAGTGTAAGAGTGCGTATGTAAGAGTGTGAGAGTGCGTATGTAACAGTGTGTACGTAAGCGTGAGTGCGTGAGAGAGAATGTATGTCTGTATGTACATGTGGGTGAGTGTGTGTGCGCACGCCTTTGTATATGCTTGCATCTTAAAAGTGGGTGAGCGTGCGTGCGTGTGTATGACCATGTAGATATGATTGCATCTCTGCCCTGCCTGGCCTAAATAGAGAGTAACTGCAACATTAAGGAGAGAGGGGGGCAAGGGGCCCATAGGAATGAAATCAGAGAGCTTGGCCTGCATACCTGCCCCAAACCCTAACTGCTACTGCTGCTAACTTTTCTAAAGTACTATTTCTATACAGAATAAAAGCCTTTGGAAATAAACAAACACACGGAAAAATTATTTTAAATGAATTTAGCCTTTTAGCTAATATTTAGAGAATTTTGCGAATACGATAAGCATTTATGTAAAATTTATTCATGTGCACTATGAACAGTATTTGTTAGAGGGCTTCTACACAAGTGTGTGTCGCTTGCATGTATACATACACACAATGTATGGTAAGTATATAATTATAATGTCTTTCAGCTATTTCGGTGCTTTTGTAAACTCAATTCTTATTGGTTATTAATTCTCAGCAGACTTAAATGCTTCAGTTTCATTGGCTGCTTCAGTTCTACATTCATGCCACATAAACAGGAAAACTTGGGCTATTTGCTAAATTATTAATCTGTCAAGAAAAGATCACAAGTTCAATTTTCAATGCTGTACTAAGATTTAAGTTGATTTTTCCTAAAAACAAGCCTGAAAGTCAGACCATAGATGCACTAGTTCTTTTCTTGTGTGAATATCTAGCAAGGCAATGTTGCCAACTTTATTTAAGTTTACATCTAAAATTGAATCAAAAAACCTCTCAAAACACCTAGATTCTCCAGTATATATTTAGATATATACTGGAGAATCTAGGAAGTATATTACATAATATTATTAAATCAGATGTGACTTTAATTTTCAACATTAATTTTATAAAAATATTACTTATTTTATTATTATGAATTGAATAAAAATATTACTTATTTTATTTAAAATCATCTAAATAGCAATTTCTGACATCTAGACGCGATGAAAAGCATCTAAATTTGCAACACTGAGCAAGGGACGTAACTCACATTTTGGTATGTCAGTCAGTGACGGCGATCGGTGCTAGGGCATCTGGATTTTATGATGATGCCATTCTTATATCAAATAAGCCAATATTTGTGTTGGACAAATGATTCTAGTTTATTCTTTAGGCGGGGGGGGGGGACAGAAAAAAAAGTGAAATTAGGTGCGGTCACTGTACTTACATATTCTAGTTAATAGATAACACTGAGCAACAGTTTTAAAACTTTTGTTCCTGGGTAATAAGTGTTATTTTCTGATTGATTATGTCTAAAAAGTATAGAAAATGTCAATTATTCCCTTCAAATTTTGCTTTTGCAACCAGGACAGTGATAATTTGAAATCTATTTATTTCCAATTGGACAACGGGCAAATTCGTACATTTTTAATCAAACAAAGTAAGAAAAACAATTACATATGAATATCACTATCCTGGCCACAAAAGCAAAGTTTAAAGGGGAGTAACTTTGTATTAAAACAAAATCATCGAACATCAATACAACATCTCTCAGCCGAGTCAATACAGAAAGAACATTCTTATGGGACACCCTGTTGTACAAAATTGTTCTTGGTCATTTGGAGATTATTCTATATTAGGGCAGTGCCCGTTTCAAAGGTGGACTTTGGACTTTATGGTGCTTGGAGCAGCCAGACATAATTTTTCTGTCTGTCATACAAAACTATGGCCTCAAAGTATTTCATTTACTTCTCTTCCGTATTGCCAATTTAGATATTTTATATACTAAATTTAGATAATTCTAAAATCTGTAATTTTATTTATTTATTTTTAATAGATTTCTCGAGAACTGCTGATCTGAAAAACTTCAAACTCAACACTGCACTGCCTTGTGTGTTGACTAATATATCTGGTAAATATCAACTTCGTACTATAGCCAGTTGTTGAGTAATCATGGTGCATACACACAGATTTCCTCAATTGTAGTTTCATATTGTTTTAAAAGTTTATAAAATTTCTAATTGAAAGACAATATACTTTGAAATAAAAGGTCTAAAGCTTACAGTATTTCATAGGTGTACAAGCCAGGGGAGCAAATGCCCCCCCCCCCCATCAAGCCTTTTGCCTCCTTTAAAGAAAGAGTTCCTATACGCCCATGCCATATTTGATAGCCTCTTCTTATTTCTGCAGTGAATGGCAGAGGAAAAAACAAGCCCGAAAGTCAGACCATAGATACGCTATTTAAACACGAGTTCAGTTAAATGTTAAAAAAATAAACACCACGATACGAGATATGTTAAAAAAACACAACGATATGAGATGTTAAAAAATGTCTTAGTTTCTTCTTAAAAAACAAACTCAACCTTACGTCACAGTTTGATTTCGAGAATTGATTTTTAAAAACAGAACAAACAAATATTCTTTCATTAAAAAGTTATGTCCAATATGTAATCTTGTCAGTCAGTCTGCTAGAGAAGCCTAGTGCGTCTAAAAAGTATTGCCCTGAATTCCCCTCCTTTATCAACCAGCTTTCTCAAGTTATGGCCAATATGGGACTGGACAACGAAAACTTACATTTACCTTTTGAGCCATTTTTTGGAGGAAAAACGGGGGGGAGGGGGTATTATATGCCATCAAATATGGTAACATTTAGTAATATTAAAGGCAAAGATTTTCAAATAATGTGTGTGCAGGAGAGAGAGAGGAGAGAGAGAGTGGTGTATACCAAGAAAAATAGTTTGTAGATAACTTATTAAGATATGGTGTTTAAAAAGTGTCCTAGATGCACTTTACGATGATAGCCAAAAAACAATGGTGGGAAGCATGTGATGATTGGTGTTCATAGCTTTAATGAAATACAACCAAGATGAAATTACAAACATGCAAGATATTTTTTCAAGTATTTTAGTTAGTTGAATGGTAAGTTGGAAAGGAAGCATTTTTAAAAACAAGCCTGGTTGCTGCTGGGTCAAATACCACTCCTACTTCTATTACGACTGATTTCAAATTGAGGTAGGGAAATGTTAATTTTATATATCTGTTTTGTCTAATGTGACAGGATAAACAAACTGTGAAGAGTTTACTCTCCTAAATTAGGTGAAGATTGTTCTTGTTGTTACGGGGGGGGGGACAAAGCCAACTCGGACTGGAGTTTCACAATAACTTGTACCTGAAATTCTATCATTTAGTGAAAAAGAACAACAGACTGGGTCAACGCTTAACAATATAAATATGCTGATAGCAAACCAAATGAAGACATTAAAATATTCTGTGATCTTAGCTAATCATCATATGTATAATAAGAGCTGTGTCTGTCACACTTATAGTATCAGCCAAGCCAGTCGTTGGCAGGCAACACCAGCCATCAGCAGCAGCCTGGACGAGTGCTGAGCGTAGGAAGTTAGAGCTGTGTCTGTTACACTTATGTTGTCTAAACAGGCCTTTTATCATAAAATATATAACCTGAATGAAAGGGATGTGTACATACGTCATAATGAGGAAGATAACTAGATATGTTGTCTACAAAGAAATATTTTTTAATGTGCATGTAAGTAAATAGTATAATACATATATACTGATTAATAAAGACAATGATCGTTTGAACATGATGTCATTAAAGTGTTGTTGTGTTAGGATCAAACTCTTCTTAAATTACCTCTTAAACAATACAGGGTGTCCCATAAGTAACGCCAGTTCTATCTAAGGGAAGCAACTATTTCTTTAATAGTAATTTAACAGTTTCTTCCCTTAGAACTGGCATTAATTTTGGGACAAAACGGTAGTTACTTCTGTAACACCCTATATATAAGTTTTGGCGATTTTCACATAATATTACATAAATTGTCAATTATTGGTCGACTGTAGTCAAACTAGCTTTACTTCGGACCATATACAATAGTAGAATTCTACCACTCTAAGGACCAAAATAAAATCTGTTTCACGAAAATGGACCAATATTTACAAAAGTTACACATAATTTTTAATAGGGAGTTAATTTTCACCCACCCTGTTTTTGAGCAATCAGTGTTTCATACATTTAAACAGAGTTTTTCAAATGTTTTCACCCCTTTTTGGTTATTTTTAAAGCAATCATCCCCCAAGAAATTCTTAATGAAACTAAAAATGACATTTTACTTACGTCGGTAATTCAATGAGACCCTTGTGTGTTGTGGAAATTAATAATTAAAACAAGTTTTCTAAAAATATATATTTTGTAATTCATCAAGTGGGAGTAGCTTCCCCTTATTTCTTGTGACTTTACCGACATAAAACGAAAGATCGCCTATTTTTTCTTTAAAAAGAAAAATCCATTTGTATGTGACAATATACCCCCC
>VCCN01002354.1:5079458-5090856 GCA_006491835.1 Architeuthis dux
ATAAATATACATATATACGCATACATTTATAAATATACATATGCATATGTATATATGTAAGGGAGCATGAACATTCTTTCATGGCTGCGTAGCTTTAGAGAAGAAAAACAATGACATTTTTAAAAAAAACTGAAGCCATCATTATGCTTCTCTCCAAGTCAGCAACACCAATTTGAATTGGATTGTCTAATGGTCTTTTGTATTTGCACAGTTTTTTTTATAACCTGGTGATGCCAGCCACACACAGCGTGTTGTTGCTCTCAAAAAGTTGAGGGTCTAAGGATTACAATTGCATACTCTATTTGAAACTGAACAAATGTTTGTTTTTTGTCAATGGCTCAACTCCTCAACCACACACACACACATACACACACAGCCACACACACACAGATAAAATAAAAAAACACAAATAGAAAACAAAATAAACAGACTTTCATTTGTCAGACTGATATTCAGCTGTCACATTGAAGAGACACGTGAAGATGAGACAGGAAGAATGACATAGACACATATTTTTAAAACTTGGTCCCTCCCTCACCCAACAATAAGCTCCGGAAATGACACAACACTTTGCTAGTGTGGCTGGCCAAACAGGTGGAAATTATATTACCACTGGAGTTCTGCCTCATTGCACAACATCAGAGACCAACCAAGTTCTCAGAGAATTTCATTATGAGACTATTATGATGAGAATGATTATATTAGCAATGATAATTGATATAATAGTGATAATGAGTATTATTGGCGTGATAATTAGGACAATGATAATTATGTTGCTGATAAGAAGGATGGTAATGACTATACAAGGAAATACCATTCATTTTCATTTTGCAAATTTGACCCCAGCCAAAGAGAAGGCTTTTGCTTTGCCTAGAGCAGTGGTTCTCAAAATTTATTGTATGGTGGTACACAAAGAAATATATTTGACCTAGCGACACACCAACTGTAAAAAAAGAAATGAATTAGACGAAAACATTTCAGTAGTCGATGAACAAAACTTTTATATAAGCATAACTGATATACTGTACTCATCACCCCTTTTTACCTTCATTTGTCATAAAAATCTAGTGATAAAACCACTAGATAAGCAACTCTGGGTGGGGGAGGCGAGACAGACATAATACCCATACTGAACACATTCAAGGCTCAAAATACATGTTTGCATATTTAGGAAAATCTACGCAGTACACTTGGGAGATTATTGCGCCACAGCACACAGTTTGAGAACCTCTGGCCTATAGCATTCAATCGAGTATACAGATCAGTTTCAATGCTGCTTGACCAATATTTTGAAAGTACTTGAATGTTTTGAATGTAACATGTTTCAATGAATGCACAAATACTACACTCTGATCCTAGGCAAGAGCGATACTTTGATCATAAGCAGAGTACACAGATACTACACTCTAATCTTAGACAGAGGGCCGGGGAGTAACACTTTGATCCATATGTGAATATCATATGTTAATAATCCTGTCATTTTTGACAGGTACTCTAGTACTTCTAGTATAGATACACTGAATACAAATACCAGAAATACATCAACTGCATTATTAATAAAATGTATAATTTAACATATATATATATATATATATATATAAGCAAGGGACAGTTCTGTTGGTTTACGAAACAAAACAACAACAAAAAATCTACATATAGAGTACAGGCCTTGAAAAATGCTGAGGGCTGTTGAAAGCATGGACACAAAGAACCTGCTCACATGCCCTATTTTTGGGGGCACTAAAGAATGCATGTTGATGAGGCTAACCTGGCTAATAAAGAAAGAACTTTGGATGGAATACCAACGCACATTCACACAGCTTTATGTGATAATATTCGGCCTAAGGGTTAAGTGTATCAGTATACTAAATGCCCTAGTTTTGCAAAGTTTTAGGTTACTCCTGGAAGATATGTAGCACATGTTAGCTTTGTGTTTCTTTTTAAATCTCGCATACAAAATTAGTTTGCAAACATTAAAGGGTTGATAGTAGCATGGGCATCAAGCTGAAACACATGTTCCTAAGTGTAGGAGAGGAGATATACATGAAACCTCAATAGCTTATTTTTGATAAGGAAAAAGCAAGTGGATTTATACTTTTCTTTCAAGCAACACACAAGGTAATACAGGAAACACCCGATTAATGCAGTTCTGATTTGCACGTTTTCGATTAACGCGCTAAAACATTTTTTATCCCAAAAAAAATTGAATACTACACCCTATTATATATTAAAAGATGGTTTTAAAAATCATTTTTCTTTTTCTTTAAATTGGAAGTTGAGGATTAATTACATTATTTCTTATAGATTTGTATTATTTCTCTAAGTTTAATTAATGCAGCACTTGTCGAGGAAGCATTAACCGCGTTACTTGGGGGTTTCCTGTATTTTGAATTGTCTAGGTCCCAATCTAATTACTAACTCATAAAATAAAAAGCAGACTAAGTTTAGAAATTACTAGAGACTATCACAGAATGGAAATAAATATGGAAACTGACAGGGAGTCATTCAGGACTAAGGTTAAAAATGGGGGGGGGGCTAAAACGAGGTGGGGGGTAAAAACAAAACAAAAAACAGCAACAACACCCATAACTAGCTGACATGTATAGAGGACCCTTTTAATAACTTAGACTTAACTATGACCAAATTAAATGCTTGGTGCAACTGGTAGGTCTAAGAGACATGAACCTATCACAGACACTACAAACAAGAGAAGAAAAAATAAACACCTGCTTGCAGAAACTACTGATTGACCCCTTATCAGATAACATTACGTCAACTATAGCATGCAACATTTTGACACACATGGCTTAGGATTTACATATACAGAGAAACCTTGATTATCCAAACGAGTATTTTATTCGGATAATTGATTGTTCAGATGACTGATCCAATCCTAAAAATATAAAGCTATACTGAACACATTACAGGACCTTGTAATCATGTTTGCATAATCTTAAATTTGGATAATTGATGTTCGAATAATCAAGGTTTCTCTGTGAATTCAACAACCCACAGCTTTTAAATAGCTAACTCCAATGGCCATGAAACAACTATTTGCCAATATATTTCCATCTAATAAATTATCCATTTGATCAAAGAAACCTGTCCTTAAATGTGTTTACAGTGATAAAATTAAGAAAGTCTGAAGAGGTGGATTCAGATCTGTGGAGAATTTTTGTAAATCATACCTCGATCAGTATTTTCTGATCTCCTTCGTATGGGAACTGGTTGGTTTGCATATAGAACAAATACAGGATGTCATCCTTCCAGGGTGTTAACCAGCATTCTCACTAGCCATTTAATGGCTACTTCACAATAGAAACCTAATTCCAATTTCATAATTAAGCTGAGCGTATTTTTGACCATTTTTAGTGTTTTAAAAATTTTTTTTTAAAAGCCAAAAATGGACCAAAAGGTCCATTTTTGACTTTAAAAAAAAAATACAAAACAAATACAAAAATGCAGACTTTGGAAAACTTCTCAATCCAATAAAAACAGTGGGAAAATCAAATTCCTGGCAAACACCCTGATTGGAGACTAGAAATATCATGTCAAGAATGAAGATTTAACAATAGAAATAAAATAGATCTTAACCCATTAACTGCAGCAGGTGGTGAAGAGTAATAGTTTCCATTGCAAGATAAAAGCTCTTGTTCATTGAAATATAAAAGCCCTAACTCACAGAACTGAGATGTACCAGAATATCAATCCGGCACCGGATTCACAAAAGATTATCACTGCCACCATGTGAATCCGGCGTCGGATATCCGACCGGATTGATATTCCAGTACATCACTAGAGTTAGCCATAGAATTGCAACAAGAAATTTCCGTCATTCGCAGTTAATGGGTTAAGGGAGAAAAAGAGAGAATTTCCATACTGTACCTTCTGTGAGATCTGCAAGCACATGTTTGATTCCTTGATCGAAGGCTCGAGCATCATCAGCTCTTTCAAAGGTAAGCCCAAATCGCTTGTCATCCGTCCGCCAGTGGTGGAACTTTGGGTTCACCACTGTGTACTGGATATCCTTTTTTATAACACAACTGAGCACCACCTGAAAAGGAGAGGAACAAAATAGTGTGAAAATAGGAAGAATTGATAGAATTAAAACACACCGAAAGTTATTACATAAGCATTACAGGTACTAAAGATTTTACCCAATTCTGACTGAATAACCTAACTGGAGAATGTATGTTCACGAATGCGCAGTAAGTTCCCCTCTAATTGGTTGCCAAGTAAGTGAGTGAGCTTGCTTGTATAATGTGTGATCGTCGCATTCACAATGGCCGAGTGAGTAGATCAGTAATAATGCATCATGGGTTTTTTTTTTTGCAAAATATCGCACCACCTGGGTCTGCCTGCTTTGGCATATTTGGCACACTTCAACTTCAAGCTTTTTCCAAAGCTAAAATCGAAAGTTGAAAGGGGGAAATTTCAGACCGTGGACGAGATTAAGAAGAATGCAACATGGCAGCTGATGGTGATCCCGAAAGAGGACTTTGCAGACTGTTTTGAAAAGTGGAAAGGACACTGGGATAAGTGTGTTAGGTCGCTAGGGTAGTACTTTGAAGAGGACTAAGGTGTCATGGCTATTTTTTTTTTTTTGTTAATATTAAATGGATAAAAGTTGAAATTCAAGATTTTTTATTTTGTCAAACTCCAGTACAAAGTCCGGAGTTGACTTTTGTTTTCCTACTGTAACAAGAAAAATTATGGGTGTAAAATTCCCCTACCATGAGTTGAACTCATGACCAAATGGATTAAAAAACATATTTTTATCTATTGTTCATGTATATTGTATATTTTATATTGTATGTTATCATTTGTGTATAAGGGATTGTTATCTTTTGTAAATTTTCCTTTTTGCTCCATTACCAAATCTTTATTTTTGGAATCAAATAGCTTTGTTCAGTATCAAATTTGCCCAGTTTTGGTCTTGAAAAGTACCAAATAGCAACCCTGGTGCTGGAATGCAAAAGAAACCCTAGGAGTTCAATTTTATAAAAGATTTACAGATTCAGGCAGATGTTTCACTGCAGACGACTGAGAATGTTATTTGGGCATAAAAAAATAAGCACAAAAACCGTTTTGTTCAGAACATCGTATCAGTTTTCTTGTTGGCAATGAACTGCATAACTGAAGGCTACTCTTAAACCAGGATTGCATCATGTACAACTCAGTGATAATAGATAAATACTCCAAGTTTCTTTGAACCATTGTACCTGACGGAGCCCAAAAGTGCATACAGTGGATTCTAGTTAAATGGAACATCAGTTACAAGGAATAGCCGCCTAGTGAGACCAATTGTGCAAAAACAGAATCAAACATACTGTATATTCTTGAATATAAGACGAGTTTCTTTTACTAAAAATGGCCCAAAATCAGCAGTTCAACTCATACTCAGATCAGTCAGAAATGGCCAATACTTTTGCCTATATGAATACAGCATCGATAGACACAATGCATATTAGCAAGCATTAATGCCCGTTGTTTTAACTCAATTCATTACCATGGTTTTGTATGAAATACAATGCATGTAGTATACAGTGCGTATTGTGTAGTATCCTTTTAAAATCATTTTTTCATGTAGATTCATCCTCACTGATGAGAATTTTACTTTTACGACCTGACAACCAACAATCAATATGTTGGAGATGAAAGAAATTCATATTTCGGTGACAGCTGACCAAGTGCCATAAACGGTGTATTCATAAGAACGGGATATCTCATATGATGACGTTATGGAAAAATAACGGACTCAGCTTATATTAGAGTCTGTTGATTTTCTGAAATTTTATGCTCAATTCCGAACTCGTCTTATACTCATGGTTGACTTATATTCAAGAATATACAGTAATCAAACATATGTAATATTGTCCTTTTGATGCAAATTCATTTAAAAGGGGCAACTGCTTTTAGGGACCAAAATATGTGATCCGAATGTGTACTGCTAAAACAGAATCCACATAATTTGTCGCCTGTTGTTGGCATTGCAATAATTGTAACAGAAACATTTATTTAACCTACTTGAATGGCTGCGCAAGGAAAATAACCACAGTTGCTCTGTTTGAATTTTGTTGTCATAAAATAGAGAAATCACACAGGATTGTAATTTTGTTTTTAACTAGACTAGTTTATTTAACTCTTAAAATTCATGAAAAAATGAAAGTAATTATCAAGAGAAATAACTTCTGGTTAAAATTATCTCCATTTGACTATTACTAGATCTTTGTCTATTAAACTCACAAAAGAATTCCATTTTTTAAAATCCTATTCATTGAAGAGTTCCACAGCAGTTACAAGCAGTTTGTGATTCTAAGAGTTGAATTTCCAATTTTTGAAACATAGTGACAAGGAAGTGTATATATTTAACTGTAAAAATGCTCCATAATAAAAAAAATTAATAAATGTGTTAAAGAGAAGTACTTTAAAAAAGATGATATACAGTATAGCATATTTTTGATTTATTAAGATTACTAGTTCTCATACATGAAAACTACAAAAATATGGCACTGAGAGTTGGATGTAAGGAGTGAGTTTAAAGTGTGAATCAGCTTCTGCTAATCCATGAAGTCCTCGTGGCTGATTGGTAAAAGCAGCTAGGCATAAACTAGACTCCCTCCAGCAATGAGGGTGTGAATTCGATTCTCACCAAAGGCTTATTCTTTATTATCTGATCGCACTGTTATTCGTTGACATAGAAACAATGGACCGAATTGAAAGTTGTTTGTATATAAAAACTAGTCAAATTCGATTGAAAATGTGTTACAATTACTTCATCCAACAATAACAATAACAACAATAATAATAATAATAAAGATTGACAGTATAACATAATTTGCAACATATCCACATTTCTGGCAAAATTGATAAATACAAAAGCAGGTTAGAGGATTCACATACATGAGGACATTATAGTTTAATTTCTCATGGTCAAACCTTTATTTATTCATACATCTCCCTAAACTCAATTTTTTAAATTATCTATCATTATAGATATACCAGACTTTTTTCCAAACAATTATTTAAAATTTTAAATAATTGACGTTTACCATTTTTACCATGATGATGCCATCAAATACCAATAACTGCCTGAGCAAAATTTCAAAACTTTGTTTCATTTTATTCTGACGATGCTGAAACCAGCGAAACATGTAAATAAATTGTTTATTTCAAAAACAATGTGTTTTTCCACATTGACACTGTTAATATCATAGCATATTGTGCAAGATAAGTATTCATGATCTTGTTATTCTTCAGTAATCACTTATTTGAACTATTAATCACTGCCACCCACAACACTGGTTTTATTGCTGGGTTTAGGTTATTCATCTGTTCTGACATTTATATGTATCTATGTATCTGGACTTCTCCAGCCCTAACCGTCCATAGTAGAAATTTGAAATTTGGCACACACTCCCCCCAATGAGTATGAAAATTTTTTGTTTTTTGAAAATCCGCCTCTCCCTAAATAGGTTTTTAGAGGGGCTTCAATTTGCAATGTAAGTTTATGCTAAATTGGTCACTAGTTTGTGCCCGCTTGTTTTTTGAAAATTCAGACCTTTTTTTAGTGATCACAGCCCAACAAAAGGTGAGAGAAGTAACTTATTCATTGATCACACCTTTTTCCAACTTTTTAATTGATCACCCCCCCCCCCAACACAGCATATATTCAGTTATTTTTTTTAGCATAAATTGTTAAAATTTATTCAAATCATAATAGCAATACCATTTGGCCCCAAAATAGATGACGTGTTTTAAACAAACAGGAGTCTGCACATTAAACACAAAATTTGCTTAAAATGAGTCTAAGCATCCTGTGAATATCTCTAGTCCCTTAAAATAAGTTCAAAAAAACTTCTGGCATGAACTCCCTAAAAAAATTATGAAATCAATATCTGCATTCAGTATGTATAATTGTTCTCTGCTTCTACCCTCATCGAAGGTATCGTGGTGTTAGGTACACACAAGCAATTGTTAGTAAGACCCACTTCTGGATTGCCAAACCTGTTGAAGCGCTGTTCTTCTGCTGATTGCACCTGGTATTCCCCAATTGTCACCCATCTAGATACTGACCAGGCTTGATTTGCTCAACTTTGGTGATCTTACAAGAACCAGTGTATCCAACGTGATTTGGCTGTAGCAACCCCTTAGCCTCAGGGAGAGATACATCAATCCTAGTCCTTGCGCAGAGTGCTTTGTGGAGGAACATGGAGTAACATTTTTAAAGTCTTTGGTGTGACTCTGCAGTGGATTGAACCACAGCCTACCAAACCAGACGAGCACCCTACCTCTGGTCCACGGCCTGCATTCAATATCAACATAGAATTGAACAAGTGTCTGATTGACAGTAAGGATTGAACTCTGGAAACTAAAAGGCACATACCAGCACAATGGTATTGGCATCACCACATAATTGTACTTGACCCTGAAGAATCAAGCCCCCCAACCCCCCTACTTTGCATGATATTGATAGTGCAAAAGCAGGGTTGTACGTGCAAACAGTGCAGCTGCACAGGGCCACAAGATTTTAGGGGCCCCCCCAATAAAATAGAAGTCTATTTCACATATCGCAAACCTCGAAGAACTTTCCGAAACAGAGAAACTTGTGATATGTAAAGCACAGGCAGCAAAACAGCACCACTCACTTACAATGAAATAAGTCTTAAGAAATATTTTAATAGTTTTTATTTTTTGCAGGTAAAAAAGTAAAATGCCTCGACTAAACTTGTTTGAGAAATTATTATGTTACACGGATAGATTATTGATCTGTAAAGGACTTTGTTCAATTAAATGTCATAATTTTACGAATGTTTCATTTTTGCTTTGATTTGTTTGAAAATAATAGCTAAACAAGCCTGGCTGCTGCAGGGTCAAACTCCACTCCTACTCTGACTGAAGATGATTACTGCAACTTTTGTATTGTATATATAATTAAAAAAATGTTTGTATGAATGTATTTATTTATTAGAATGAAATAAGCCTTTACATATCTGTAAGATAAATTTCGTAGTTATATAAAACTGGTCAATTTAGCTCAGTTGTTAAGAGATCAGCCTACCAATCAGTTGGTCATGGTTTCAAATAACAGTAAGGGAATGTTAATTTTTACTCCCCTAAATTTGATGAGGATTGTTCTTGTTGTTACAGTAGACAAAGTCAACTCCAGTCAATACAAAAATAGGAGGCCCCCAAGAAAAGCTATGCACTGGGCCCCATCAATGTTAAATTCGGTCCTGTGTAATAGGTTTTATCCATCATATCACAGGTGGTTGGTTGCCGAGTAATCTTAACTTGGTATAATAATAGGTCATTCTAGGTATTAAAAGGGAGAAAAATAATCTTTACATAACTTAGCTAGTCTGTCCACATGTAGCAGGATAGTTGAATTGCTAAAAGTCTATCTCCCATGTTTATTTTTGCTAAAAAAAAAACAACATAACTTTTGATCTTTTAAAATAATTTATATACAAGTCAATTTTGTTATTTAAAATATACAAGGATTGATGTGAAACCCTAAAGAAAAACCACCATGTAAAAAAAACAAAAAAGTCCCCCGACCGCAAATATCTGAGTTGAGGAGAGTTACCAGTAAAGAGAGGGATCACTGGCAGTGAGTGAGAAACAGACAGCCAGCTTAGTTGGTTGTTAGTTGGTATATATAACACTTGTGGACAGAATAAGAAGTTTGCAAGGAAGGGTTTTTCTAGAGCAGCTGAGAGGCAACAGGGGGTAGAACTAACCAGAATGTAAGTAAGTAGGTCACAGTTATTTCATGCCAGTGCTATAACTAGCAATAGCACTCTCGCTCTCTCACTACCACCGTTACTCCCGTCTTGTCTATTCCCCCTTTCCCACTCTCTCTCATGTTCTCATATTCCCTCCCCCCATTCTCTTCTATCTCCCTCTTTCTCTCCATATTCCTTTCTCTCTACTCCCTTTTTTTGGTTTCCTGTCTTCTTTCACTTTCTAAGCTAATAAACTCTTCCCTTCCTCTTGTATATACACCTTTCTCTTATTTACTTCCTCTTTTTTCTTCATGATTGCAGTATTTTCCGGCCCCAAGGACGCACCCTAATTTTGAGTTGCAAAATTTAGAAAGAAAAAAAAAATAAATAAAAATAGGATAGGCCAATGAAAAAAGTAACCTTCGACCTGTAGGACGCAGGGTAAATTTTTTAGACATATTTCGAGGGATAAAAAAAAAAGCGTCTTTGACGCCGGGAAATACAGTATTTAACTAAAATCATCTTTTCGGCCCAAACCGCTAATTTAGACCAGCCCATGCCATTTT
This sequence comes from Architeuthis dux, assembly GCA_006491835.1. Lineage (NCBI taxonomy): Eukaryota > Metazoa > Mollusca > Cephalopoda > Oegopsida > Architeuthidae > Architeuthis > Architeuthis dux. The sequence continues at coordinate 5,089,753 of VCCN01002354.1, forward strand.
TGTAAATTCCCTAAGTCGGTTTCATTTTTGATTGTCAATTTCTCAGTCACACGGGTTGCAATTTATACAAGTAACAAAAACTACTAAACATTCAATAATGAAGCAGAAACTTTATGTAAAAAAAGAAAGAGCACCCACATCCAGTCTTCTTAGTAACAGATAGACTTAGAGAGATACAAAAAGGTCTGTACGTACACAACTAAAAGCTGTGACTTATTAACTTAGATGCAGGGCAAGTGTTGCCAACTCAAAAAATATTTTCGCGCTAGTTTGACTGCCAAAAATCGCAAAATCTTTTAAATAGCTCAAAATGGCCCAAATACACTACAAATGGTCAAAAACTGTTAAAAAATAGCTTGAAATGGCCAAAATGTTTAAGCGCAAACGTGCTAATTTAGTGCTTTTTTGCACTGCCAAAACAAGAAACGCAATAAATTGGCAACACTGTGCAGGGCTGCCACTGAGATTTTAGCAAATGGACCAAAAGCATAGACCAAAACGTACTAAATCCTCCATAAAAGTACCAAATAAAGAAAAACATCTTAAATACTAAAAACAATTTAAAGAAATTAATCAAACATAACTCAAAAAATGCTTCTTTTTCATTTGAATGACATTTTTCTTTCTTTCATCTTGTTTAATGGTTGTTCAGACGGGTTCCACTAAGCGAACTTTCAGTTGCTTTCAGAAAATGGAACGAAATGTATTTTAATATTTCGCTCAAACTATTATATAAAATACATTTGAAAAGAAATGTTCCTAGCGTAGTACCAAACGTATCAAAATGTGTCAGAAATACCAATTCGGTACAAACGTACCTAAAGTGGCAGTCCTGCTTAGATGTCTCTGGCCGAGTGTAACCCCTTTTTCACCAATTATATACAGGCCTCCTCACTTATAACGCAGACCAGTTATAAGCTTGATAATGCGGTTGGATGGTGGACCCCCAAATATTAATCTGGCTCCAAAATAGCTAGCTTGGTCGTGGCTCGGTTATAACGCGGTGTTGACTTTCGTTATAACGGGGGAGGACTGTATTAATACATAGTGTATCAGAAACAACTTATGATAAGGCAATCTGGTTTTGATAATATATTGTCAAAA
>VCCN01002354.1:5122263-5134508 GCA_006491835.1 Architeuthis dux
TCTTTTTATTCATGCGCCATTTTAAACATCGAGTGTGCGCGGTTGTGAAATTTTCACGCTCAGAATTCCAATCGGGACCACCTTCGCTAAGTTGTGCCGAAAATGCATATTCAGCATAATATGGCTAAAATCTCCAAATTAAAGTTTAAGCGTTAGAGCGCCGGGGCGGTAGTGGGGAGGGGGAGTAGAGTTGAAGTTTTAGTGATTGATCCTCGCTTAGTTAGGTTCACAACAGGTAGTGAAAATATATATCCGGTCCTTCTCTACTACTAAAAGGAGGTGAGCAACTAGCAAGTAACTGATAAAATGAATTGTGGTTACTAAGTATTTTAACATTTGTTGGTGGGTTGCCCTCACCCTCGTTCCCCCACCCCTCAGTAGGATTTTACTAGGACAGTGAAGGAAGAGGAGAGCCTCTTGTCATTAACGAAGGCGAAGGTTTTAGGGCACCCCCCCTCTCTACTTTTCTCTCTTCTACTCTGCTTGACCTAGATGGTGTGTCTGCAATACTTCCTGTTTGCCTGATATACGGGGATAGGCGCTGAATGATAAGTATAGAAGGCCAAAACCTATCTGCTATTCATTCATACTAACACACACACACACACACATACATACATATATATATAATGTGTGCATAAGGGCATACATCCCACACAGTCTGATAAATTTCATATTACATCCTCAGTTCAAATACTTTTCACTTGTAACTATTCAATGTATTGCTGACATTAGGACTGCTGGCTTTCCACCCAGGCGGCCTGGGTTCGATTCCCCGCAGAGACAGTTTGTGTTCACTTCGCACTAATGCCCTTGAGAAAAGCATGAATCCATTCCCCTCACCCCACCTGTAACACGTCATGGGTCAGGCCCTCCCCATGTCTTATACTTACAGACATTCAGAAAGCCTATGACCAACAACTGACTTTTTAAAAGCTAATGATAGATTTTAAAAAGGTAAAAAGAACGAAATTACTGTATATTCTTGAATATAAGACAAGGTTTTTTGATAAATAAAATGGCTCAAAATCAGCAGTTCGATTTATACTCAGGTCATTCAAAAATGGCCAATACTTTTGCCTATATGAATACAGAGTCGATAGACACAATGCATATTAGTGAGCAATAATGCCCGTTGTTTTAACTCAATTCATTACCATGGTTTTGTATGAAACCTATGTATGTAGTATACAGTGCGTATTATGTAATATCCTTTCGAAATCGTTTTTCAACTAGATTCGTTCGTCATCACTGACGAGAATTTCACTTTTACGACTTGAAAACAACAATCAATTTATTGAAGATGAAAGAAATTCATGTTTCAGCAACAGCTGACCAAATGCCATAAACAGTGTCTTCATAAGAAGGGGATATCTCTCATGACAACATTATGACAAAATAACGAACTCGGCTTAAATTTGAGTTGTTCGATTTTCTGAAATTCTGCGCTCAATTCTGAACTCGTCGATTTGTATTCAAGAATAAACGGCACTAATTTTCAAAAGAAAGAAAACAAAAACATCAGAACGTGATATGTTGTGCCAAATCAAATGCATAGAAACGATTCTGGTCACAAATTATTCAATTATAATCAACAATCATCACATGTAATTTAAGGCAGCCAACGTTGTTTGTTTACAATAATTACTATACAAAATATTGACAAATATCTCGGCTTACAGTCAATCACCTGAATAATAATAATAACCGTTTATGCTATCGCAAATTCTGTTCCACTATTTACAATGCATAGACTTCATTGCCGTTCAAATTGTCAAATTAAGTTTCCTTAAAACAAGCCTGGCTGCTGCAGAGTCAAACTCCACTCCTACTTCTATTCCAACTGAAGATGATTACTGCAACTTTTGTATTGTATATATAATAAATTTAAAAAATTATAAAAATATATATTTTTTTGTATAAATGTATTTATTTATTAGAATGGACTAAGCCTGTGCTTATCTGTATGATAAATTTTTGTTAATATCTAAGACTTGTCAATTTAGCTCAATCAATAAGACAGCCTCCTGGCAATCAGTTGCTCAGGATTTCAAATTATGGTAGTGGAATATGAATTTTACATATCGGTTTACACACCTAATTTTGGTGAGGATTGTTCTTGTTACGGTAGGAAAACAAAGTCAACTAGACTTTGTACTGGAGTTTAACAAAACCGTTTTTAAATCAAAACCTAAAGAAGGAAGATAGTGTAAAATGTTAGCATGTAGAAACTATGTATTTTACCAATAGAACTATGTATATTTTCAAGGGACTTAATCAATCATCAAAAGTTGTTTTGCAACTTGGGGGGGGGGTATCAACCTAGTATAAAGGATACAAGCCAACAGATTGCATTAATCTTTCTCAACCCACACAAAAATGTTACATTTAACTGGATTAGGTCATAGTTTATGCTTTCATAACGAACAAACAAACCAAATAGCTAACACGTGTATGGACCTAACCTAAAAATTTGGAGTCAGCCCATATTCCCTCTAAGCTGTGCCCATGCACACGTTTTGCAACCAGCGCACAATGGAAATTAATGTGAGCACAAATTAGCTTACAGAGTTTTTATTGAAAGATTTTGATTCACTATGTCAAATTTAAAAGTATGCACATAATTTTGTCACAGGAAAAACATTTGCACAACATAAGATTTTTGCACCCACTGACTACTAAAAATTAGAGGGATCATTGATTCAAAGCGTTTTCAGATGAATGAAGATTTCAAAGTATTGAAGCCAAGATAAGCATAACAGCCAATACAATGTGATAATGATAAAATTAATGCAGACAATTCTATCTGATCTTTACTAGACTTTCTCATTTTCTCAAATTAGTTATGTCCAACTGTATTGAAAGGCATCATTTACAATGTGAAACATTTTTGATTATGCTGAATTCTGATGTCTTAAGAATGCAAAAAACAAACAAACTTCTCATTGTACTCTTAAATCCAAAGATATTACTTATCGGTCATTATTAAAGGTAATTTCACTTGGCCTGAACAATGGCTCAAATATAAATATTCTAAATAAAATAACCTTAATCTCAACAATGAACTCTGCCAAAATGTTCATTTGGGTTATCTTGCCGGACCCAAGCCTGGGTAATGGAGGAGGCCTGTGTGTAAAGCTAGCAACTCTACTCCGTAAAACCTACTTGCTACTGAAACCACAGAAGCATTAAACCAGTGATCACCTCAGAGAGATCCCGGTCCAGAAGGTTCCTCTTCACAATGTCTCATGACAACATATTGGTGTACATGGGCGTATAGGAACCCTTTCTATAAGGGGGAAGCAAATGGCTTGATTTGCCCAAGATTCGTACACCTATGCTCGTGTAAGCCTATGGAAAGCCTGGAACATCAGAATCCTGCTTGAGAGTGGGAGATCTGCTCAAGTGACAGACTGGAATCCACAGGGGGAAGAGAAGAGTTGGAAGGCCAATGTAGATCTGGAGAAGATCAGTTGAGAGGGTGCCAAAGGCTGCCGGGATTGAAATGGGCCCAGCTATGGGGAGTTGCCCAGAACCGAGTCTACTGCCACAGTGGTTGCAGCCCCTATGCTCCACAAGGAACAAACAATCCCAACAATGGATCTAGAGATCCAATCACATGCGTAACTTAGAGATTGATCCTTTTGGGGATCTTATTGTCTGTCAAAAACTGTTCAGATATTAGAAAGTGACATTTTTTTTGTTTGGATATTTCAAGGCATTTAAACTGAATTCAAAGGTTTCCTTACAATGACCAGAACAGTTGAGATTTAAAGGATTCTATTTCTCTTTCATATTGAGAGAACAGATGATACACTTTGATTCATGGAAGTCATGTCAAAACAAAAAGATTCTGAATTGAATTGTTAAGAGACTAAAATGAATTCATCTGTCCTCCTTCCCGATTTCTTGCTCATCACATTTGTCATTAGCTAATTTCAGATCCATTAACCCATTAATTGTGACAGCTTGCAAAGAGTAATAGTTATCCATTGCAAGATAAAAGCCCCGACTCACAGATAGAACAGAGTTGCCATCAATCACAATAAAACGGATATTTTATAGTTAGCCATAGAAAGAACTGCAATGACAGAAATTCCTGTCATTCACAGTTAATGGGTTAAACTACTATGTACCCAGGAAAATGACCCAAAAGACACTAAAAATGGTCGAAAACATGTCCGAAATGGTCAAAACAGAGCTCAGCTTAATTGGGAAATTGGAATTAGGTTTCTATTGGGAATTAGCCGTTAAACAGCTAGTAAGAACGCTGGTTAGATAAAGACATTTATGCTAGATTCTAGGCAATGACAAGTAACACTGCCAGTGAGTAATTTTTAAAAAGTAAGAAAAAAATATAAACATGAAGTTTCTTCATATCATTTTTAAAATAAAAATTAAAATAAATATAAGATTAAATAAAAATGTTTTGTTTTTTTTATGAAATTTTTTTATTGCAGGTCATACAATACTGACAAAGGACACAGCAACTAAAAAACAAAGAAAAAAACCCGGCAACTACAGTAAATCTGTCATATGTCTTATAACAATCAAATGTTTATTAAAGTGGAAATTCTTAAAAACTATTTTTGATAGCCTGTCAACTGTCATTCATGTGTTTTAGTGTATTTAAGGAAATATTAATTCATAAAAAATTTTTAAAAAAGAGAGATCAAAGGCTAAATAACAAGTTTATTATTAAGAAAATAAAGTTAAAATAGGTCTGGTTAGTCACTCAATTGAAACCGTCATGTGGCAGCATGCTGTGTTGGGGGTGATCAATGAATACATTACTTCTCTCGCCTTTTGTTAGGCAGTGATTTTCAAAAAACAAACGTGAATGCTGTCAGACACAAATTAAGGGACCAATTTAGCACAAACTTATATTGCAAATTGAATTGCACACTAAAAACCTATTTAGGAGGGGAATTAAAAAATTTAAAAAAAATAAAAAATTTTTAATAAATGTTGAAAATTTCATACATAGCCAGCCAGACCAACTTAAAAACTGAAGAAACTTAGGTTGACAGTTTCTAATATAGAAAAACACATCTACAAGAAACAGGAAGGTGCTCTCATACCACTGAATGTTGAAGACAAAAAGGTTTGTTTGGGATAGGTAAAAACAAAGATGTCGTTTTAGAAAATAGATTCACCAGAAGAAAAACAAAATCTATACACCTAAAACTAGGAATACAAAAGAGGTTAAAACTTGAATGCAGGTTTCATTTCTATAGAAATATATGTAAAAAGAAATGTAGCAGTTAATCCCCATGAAAATATTCATGGATATATTTGAATTTAAATGAAATGATTTTTTAAGAAAACAAACTACTGAATTCATTTCAGGGGAAGCGTTTCAAATGGTGGGTAGGAGATAGTTTTATCAGCAAAATTTAAGTGGAAGAGTCCATTGTTGCAGAAAGAGAAACAGGGGGGAAAAAACATTATTATAGAAGATACTTTGATCACTGACAAAAGTTTTATCAACATGAAAATATTTATTGACCCATGAAGACGTTTATGAGCAAGAAAATCCTACTTTTCAGATGGTACAATACTGCAAAAAGTTCTTGAATAAAAAAAAAAAAAGTGCCAGATTTTTTCAGGCTGGAAGTAGATCAACATTCTTCTAGCTCAGCAAAAATAAGGTTAAGTATTCTAGTAAAGCTTGGGAAATGGTTTATTTTATAGGATATCCATTCCAATTGTGTATACAAGTTTTAAGCTAAAGTCTTTGACCTCCATTTTTCCATTCACCAGGTTGATGGAAACGTTCCCAGCACCATCTTTTTGCACAATGTTAGAGATATCTTAAAAGTGTCTTTGACCTCCATTTTTCAATTCACCATTCATTAGGTCGATGGAATAGTTCCCAGCACCATCTTCTGCACAATGTTAGAGAAATCTTAAAAGTGTCTTTGAAGTTTAATCATTTCTTTATTGTGCAATCAGTCAACTGCAGTACATCATTAACCTTACGAAAAATGCTGGAGCTAGGAAAATAGATTCCACATGAACTTACACAAAGGAATATCAGTCAGCTTTTAAACACTCATCTTTCTTCTTCTTCAACACATAAAAAGTAATTTTGGGACAAACAAGACGTACTCACTGTATGAATCAGGATTAACAAACAAAGAACAAAACTTCGAATAAGTTTGATATTCATTTGTAGTTTTTTTGTTTTTTTTCCGCTTCACTAAAAATTTAAAGTATCCGTGTAAACGAAAAAAATATATATTTGAATATAATTGAAGTTCCCAGCAATATCTTTTTTCCATTCACCCATTCATGGAGTAAGATCAGTGCAGTTTGCATTGGTTTCTCTACTAGAAGTAGCCATCCCTTGTATACATTCGACCCAGGATTTGCTGTGTGGCCTCAAAAGAGTATACAGTGTCCAGTTGTCCCAGAGCGGCACCTTCCCATTGCACTAAAAGGGGAGGGTCGTGGGCGCCCTGTCACCTTCGTGACACTGTTTGCGAGGACTGAGCAATTTTTGTTCTTGACCACAAGTATGCATGTGGGCCTCCACATTAAACTCTACCCTGGATCACATAAATACCTACTTCGCCCTTTATGTATTTTTAAGGGTAAATACAAAAATAAATAGTAATGGTTTTTTCATATATAAATGTAGCTATGCAGGTTTTGCCCACCACCAGACAAGCTGTTTGCATCTATCAGATATTCTTAACTCTTAAATCCATATAAAAAAAATGAATGCCAATATCAAGGATTATAAATTCTGATTAAAATTCCCCTTTGACCATTTGATTAATTTTTTTAAATTCAATTCACAGAAGAGTTCCACTGTTACAAACGATTTATGAATTTAAGAGCTAATGTATTGTCTATAACTCTGAGAAGATTCATTAACATTCCAAATTTTGTTCTGACAACGTTTCGACTGATCCATTCTTCACTCCTCGTCAGGTGTATAATCCAAGAAAAGAGGCTAACCTTTCTTTCTTTCTCCAAGTTTGCCTCATTTCTCAGATTATGCACCTGACAAGGGCTGAAGAATGGATCGGCCAAACATCAAGGATGCAAAGATCAGATTCAATTGATCAAACAAAATTTAGAAAGACATTCTTAATGTTTGAATTGTGGTTCAGTATTGACCAAAGACAATTTTATTGAAATCTTAGTGGGTGGAATAGTAGCACACTGTTACTACAGGCCTCCTCCACCATTAACGTGGGTGTTGGGGTCCAATAAAGGCAACTGTGTTATAACCAAGCCATAATCAATTTAGCTATTTTGGAGGTAGATTAATATTTTGGGATCCACCATCGAACCGCGTTATAACTGGGGAGGCCTGTAAGACGGGACCTGAAAAACTGCTCCCACATTCTATCTCCATAATCAAGAATAGTCAGGGGGAAAAATACAAAAGGGAGAAAAGAAAGTTACCTTTTCGAACTTCTATTCTGGTGCACCTTTATAATATTACTATCAAAAAGTTCAAATAGATCATTCCAACTTTTGTATGGACAATCAAATCTCTTCTTCCCATCTTTGATGTTGTCAGCACAATGTTTCGGATAATCCATTCTTAAGGCCTATTTTTTTTTAGGTACAAAATATATATATTTAAAAAACAAAAGAAAGGTTTGCTCAGTTTCTTTCTCCAGGTGTGCCTCTTTTTGAATCCTACACCTGATGAGGGCTGAAGAATGGATCGGCTGATGGGAATAAGAGATTTGATTGTCCAAACAAAAGTTGGAATGTTAATGACTTTTCTCAAAGTTATAGATGATTCAAATATATCAATAAAACAAAACCTGATAAAAATAATCATTAACCCTTTTACTCGTACATTTTTCCACAAGAAAAACAATTATGCAAGTTCCATTTACATTATAAGCAACATACAAAGATAGAGGGTAAATAAGGATTCTTTTGAGACACAAAAGGAGATATAGGAAAAAACCAAGACTGGCTGCTTCAGGGTCAAAATCCACTCTGATTGAAGCTTAAATGACTTATAAGTTTTGAAAATATTTCAACTTTTGTCAAAACAGTTTTCCTTTAACTGAAAAAGATCTTTAAATTTGTCCATGGAAGGGGACTTAATAAAATAGTATCTAGATATTTCCCATATCACAAGTTTATCGCCTTAGCTTGCGATATGTGAAATAGACTTAGAGGTGACAAGCACCCAAAGTGGCGTCACTCACTTTACCATTCCCGCTTATGGCAACTGGTATTCCCAAGCAGTCACCCATCTAGGTACTGACCAGGCTTAACATTGCTTAATTTTGGTGATTGTACGAGAACCAGTGTATCCAACATGATTTGGCCGTAACCCTTTAGTATATTAGTTTTTGAAAATTCTCAAACTTAAAGTTTTTAGCAAGGGGATTCGATTTACAATGTAAGTATAATGCTAAACTGGATCCTTACTTTGTGTCTGTCAGGTTAGCTAAAACGAATTTCTATCTTTTTATTTAGCTATATCAAGTAGACATCTAGTTGGAAAATTCTGCTCGTAGGGTGGTTTTCAGCTAGTACAATATGGACTGTAAAAAAACAACACATTCAGAGAAAGTCTGTTAGGTTTAAAAGAACATGTTAAAAGGTAATCATTAGTGATGGAAATGGGTTTGGGGAACTAGGTATACGGCTAGGCTTGGTCTTGGGGAACTAGGTATACTTCAATGTCTCCATTGGTAGACATTGAACATACAACAATCCTGGAAATTGAGAAGTAGGTATACGTCGTACGCCCCTCCCCTCATTTCCATCCCCGGTAATCATACTAGAGAGTTTTTCAGCCGCCTCGATGCAATTTTCCACTTATTAAAATTAATTCGAATGATTTATATTGGTTTTCAATGACCTTGACCGCAGAAAACCATAAAAAAAAGCACATTCAAACGGTGGAAACCATCTTTAAAAATGATGAATTAAATCAGTAGCGAGATATACAGTCAAGTCCTGAAAAAGGAACTGGGGAAAGAGTTGTCGAAGAAATGTGAAATTGCGATTAGAGAAGAAAGAGTAAAGAAACAGAACTGCTACAGAAGTAGCGGTGGTGGTGGTGGTAAGTAAACAGTAAGTACTTCTCGGCGATCAGTTTTGTGGGTCAAACTAACAACTAAGAATACTATTCTCAGATGGGGTGAATCGGACCAGTTCCTTGCTAGTACTGAGTGCTATATGCACACAACTTTTTTTTAGGAGCGCTACCATCTCGAGTACCTATAACTGTCACTGACTGACATATCGAAACAAAATTGGCTGATCTAGCTTTTTTTTTTATGCATTTAGCTACTATAAGTCACTGACTGACTGACATATCGAAACACAATTTTAAAAGGAAGGAGCTTTTAAAGAAACTAAGGTGCTTCCAGGATGGCAATCCATGAGATCGAACTAGCGCATCTATCGTCTGACTTTCAGGCTTGTTTTCTTTCTTAACAGTGGAGACGTTCAACATAACAGATTTTACAAGTATAAAACCCGTCTGTGAATGTAGAGAGAGTGATTCGATGTGCTTTGAAATATAATTTTCCTTGGGGAAATTCAAGAAGCACCACTGTTTGATACTTGGTATAACTAACTAGCATTAGGAAAAGAAATGTGGTTTATCTTAGTCAAAGTTCATTATAGAAATCCCTAAGACTAGGACGATCAAATCATAATGAACAACTGTCCTGGGACATGGTTGAAATCAGAGCCGAATATCAATTCTTGTGAATTCCATGAATCAACTTTGGTTCAAAATATCAGAGTGTTTCAAGACAAACTAAAAGGATAAAAGCCACCTAATATAGGTTAAAAGTTTCCGGGGCTGGCGCAAGGGTTCATGCGCCCTAGGTTATATTCTAGCGACTATTTTTTCAAGTTTGGAGTGCACCACAAAGACCTTTTGCGCCCTAGGCGACCGCCTAATGGACAGGAGAGCCCTGAAAGTTTCCCAACATTTAACACTCGAATTATGTCACAGATGCGTAAGCACTGTTTTTATTTGTATAAATAAATTCTATCTGCTTTATTTATACAAAACACATATATTCATGTGCATGTGTTACGCCGAATAGACGAAATTGCCTAATTAGCGAATAAAACTATGTATTTACATATTTTTTTGTAAAAAAAAGTTTGATTACGTAAACTTTTGATTGTAAAAAAAATAGTTGATTTTTCCCTTGTTTTGATTAAATAAACTTTGGATCAAATTTAAATTATGTATTTATTTATTTTTTGAAAAAAAAAATGTAAATACGTAGTTAACTTATTCTACAAAAAAATAGTAAAAGTAAATAGCATTTACGTAGTTTTATTCGCTAATTAGGCAATTTCGTCGATTCGGCATAACACATGCATAAAACAATTCATATGTAAATTAATTCAACAGATGAGCCTTGTCTAGGAAAGATAGGATACTGTATTTTAAATGCCTCAAGCTAGAAGTCAATATGAATGAATGTGACAGTTGACATTTACACAGTATTTGATGGTATATAAGACCTCCCTCCCCCATTCCACCAAATAATGGCTCAAAAGGTAAAGGTAACCTCCGTTGTCCAGCCCCACATTGGTGAGAACTTGGGGAGGAGTTGTTTTTAAAACTGGGTGATAAACGAGAGGAATTCAGGGAAATGCGGTTTTCTTCTTCTCAATATTCCCTTCTGAAATAAGATATATGCCATCAAATAGGGTAAGTATTGCTCCAAGAGAAAGCTTAGTAGTTGGTTGGTGGGTGGATATTAAAAAGAATTAAACAATATTAAAGACAATAAATGCTTGAAATGTTAAACTTTGAAAAGAAAGATTTTCTTTCAAAACATTAACTATTTTCAAAAATCTCTTGGGCTCTTCTTACTTTAAAATATTCTTAGAATTTTCAAAGTTTCAGACGACAACTAATCTCCAATCATTCTCTATGAGGTACCATATTTGATATAAGACCCCCCCCCCCCCCAAGAAAAGGCTAAACGATATTGAACTGATTATGTGAATATATAAAGAAAACGAAACATTTTATACTCTCAACAGGTATTATGGGTTACAAAAATACACAAATGATTTAAAGGTTGGAACTTGAACAGTGTTTACACCAACATGACTTGTTTAAACCAACTCTTCAACTAGATGTTGCCAGATAGTTGGAGACGTTTATGGCCAAAACACGTTAAAAAAGAAATATGGCCAAATGCCAAAATTGTTTATAAAAGCAATTATTTTATTATTTATTTTAATAGGTCGTCTATTAAAATAAATAAAATAGTATTAAGGAAAAAAAATATACTATTTACCTTCATCTTAATTTTTTAGTTGCTTTTTTTAAATCTCAACTTTACGGTGACGGTTTGAGTATTAAAGTTGCGATTATAGAAAGCAAGTGAATAATTAAAATGAAGGTTAATAGAAGTATGAAACATAATTAATGCTAATGATTGTTTATAAAACATTGCAATACTGAAGTACACACCAAAAATGGGAATTTATCTTAAATACTACAGCATAAAGTCAAAATGGCCAAACCAAAAAGTTCATGGCCAAATGCTATTCAAATTTGGCCATAAAATGGCCAAAATGGCAACCTTGGCTACAACATTGAATCCAAGAGAGTTGGAGTAGTTTAAATATTCCTTCTAGCAGGAAAGTTCCTTCCTCTTGGCCTCCTCCTCCTCCTCCCCCTCCTTCTCGGCAGACAGAACTACTGCAGAGGAAGTAGATTGTTTTACACCAGAACTTTGGAATGGAGGAGCTATTAAGCCTTCTTTCCTCCTCTTTGTCAGACTCCTGCCTTCATGGCTTTCATAACTGTTAACCCCGCCCCACAATCTACCAAGGTGCGGAGGGGGGTTGATTGAGGGTGTTAGGAGGCAACTGTGGCAGGCAGTCACCCAACTCCCTCACGTACTCTTTTTTGTAGGTTTTCTCCATTAACAGGAAACCTACGATCAGGTGGGGTGACAATGTTCAATTTCAGTAATTCATTTCACTAAAATAGAAATATGAAACAACCCTCCCCTTACAACAACAAAAACAAAGCAAAGCAAAGCAAAGCAAAAAAAAAAAAACACCAACAAAAAATCAGAAAGCACTAGGGGGGTGCGTACCTCTGTCAACGCCATACTCAAAAAGCTGAATGAAAATCACATATAGCTACGATGCAGGGGAGGTAACTGTAAGTTTCAATTTTCGACATTTCGGACAATTGTCTTAATATATGAAAAAATATCTAATCCAAATAAAAAATTTAAAAATTACTGGATACCCCCCCC
>VCCN01002354.1:5149698-5160116 GCA_006491835.1 Architeuthis dux
GGACACAAACTAAGGGACCAATTTAGCATAAAATTGAACCCCTCACTAAAAATCTATTTGGGGAGGGGGGATTTATAAAAACAGCAAACCGTTTTTCTAGACATAATAAGGTGTAAATATTTAAATTTTCAGCCCTCTAGCTCCATTGGTGCAGCCTGTATACACAATAGATATATATACATAGCCACCCAGCCAGCCGAGCTTAAAATATAAAGAAACCTATGTTGACAGTTTCTAAGACACAGAGAAACATCAATTAGTATGAAATATATATCGCCCTAACTTAATCTCTGCTAATGTTGCATACTTGTAAAATCTGATTTTTCATGAATAAAACTGATGCAAAAAAGTCATATGTTGCTTGTCTGCCTCCCCTTTTGCAATAGAGTATATGTTTATAGTGTGGATGTGAGGGAATCCGACAGAGAGTATATGACTTTTTTGCACTACCCGACTCAGGGATTGAACTCACAACCAACAGTTAGGTAACTAGATACACTTAATCAAAGCTTTTATCCGGTGTATAATAAATAGGAAACATGCCAAGGATTTACATGTGAGAGTCAGTGTGGCTGAGACGATAAATCACATTGAGAGACAGGATGGGCCGAGGAGAGGACTAAATTGGCAAGAATAGTCGCAGGTTTCAATTCTACACAAGCTACTTAATTGGTGTCTCAGAAGATCAACATATCTTACAGACGGGCATTATTGGTTACAATCAAGTCGCAGGAGAAATAATGACAATGACAAAATGACAAAGGCAATGCAAAAACTGACCACAAGGAGGACAAGATTGTCTGCTGCAGGGTCAAACTTTATTATGACGGTTATAACAAACTTTTGGCTTTAACGACAACCCTCCCCCCCCCAATTAGTGAGGGTTTACTGTATATACCTCTTCCAATAGAGGTAATAGAGCAGGACATGTTACAAAGATAACACAGAAGTGGCTGAAAAGAAAGAAAGTTGAGATATTTGTCCCAAGAAGGAGGATAACAGGCCTGGCTGCTGCAGGCTCAAAATCCACTCCAACTTCTATTCCGACTGAAGATGATTACTGCAACTTTTGTATTGTATATATAATAAATAAAAAATTATATTTCTTTGTATAAATGTATTTATTAGAATGAAATAAACCTGTGCAGATCTGTTTGATAAATTTTCATTAATATCTAAGACTTGTCAATTTAGCTCAGTCAGTAAGACAGCCTCTGGCAATCAGTTGGGCGTGAGTTCAAATCACAGATGGGGAATGTGAATTTTACATATCGGTTTACACCCCTAATTTTGGTGAGGGTTGTTCTTGTTACGGTCATTCTATGGACGTTAGTAAGCAGCGCTGATTAGAAATAAAGAATAATCCTCCAGGGAGATTCTAGTGAATGTAAACAAAGATCAGGCATTTGGTAAAAAAATATAGAATGAAAAGTTATTTTTTTGCTTTGCACCACCGGAGAAAGAGATCGATAGAAGAGAGACTCTTTCCTTATGGATATTACATTTGACATCCGAAGAAGGCTGTAGAATGGATTGGCCAAAACTTTGTGTCAACAACAAAGATATGAAGAAGAGATTAGATTGTCTGAACAAAAGATGATATGTTAATGACTCTTCTCAAAGTGATAGACAATAGGAAAGTAATATGTTTAGATTTACCAAGTTTGGCTTAAGACTGACACAAGGACACATGTGCAGAGCACCCAGTGGGGATCAAACTCTCTAAGAAGTAATGGTCTGCTAGAGTAGCTCAGTAATCATTATTCCCTTGTGGTGAGGCACCCCATGGAGATTTGTAGGGAAAAGGGGATCAAATGTAGAATCCGAGACCCCAAAATTGATTCAAGTCAAAGAGCACAAATTTTCGGATTACAGTGTAATCAAAATGTAATTTACTTCAATCAAAACAAGGATGAAATGTAGAACTTAGACCCCTTTAACCACATGAAAGAATATTGTGAAGAAATAGTATCACAAAATTTCAAAAACTTATTAATTGAATTAAATTGTGATTACGTTGTAACCTGAAAATTTGCACTTTTGACTTGAATCAATTCTGGAGTCCAGATTCTACATTTGATCTGAAAAAAGCAGTAAAAAAACTGTTCTATTTCAGAGGACAAATACCTTTTTGTTAAACCCCAGTATAAAGTCTGGAGTTGACTCTATTTTTCCTACCATAACAAGAACAGAACAACAAGAACGAGGCCACGTGCTGAAACTCTTCCCTTAGCTAAACAGCCACACCTTCATATACCACCATTTCAGCACATGGTCTCACCCCCAACAATATAATAATCCATTTCTGTTGTCTTTATTTGTTACAAAATTCAACGCTATTTTATCCCTATATAGTAAGAATATAAACCCCTATTGTAAGAGAACCTTATGATACTTGGAGGGGCCTACTGTCCTGTTGTAGTATGGGGGTCCTCAGCCCCCAATCAGAATAAATATTATCTTTGGCATCCAAGGTGCCAAGTTTGTCTCAGGTGCCAACTTTTGGGGATCAAACAAAAATAAAAGCCAAGCTTTGGATTCCAAATTTTATGGCAGGCCCACCTACTCTCTTGCGACCACTAGGGGATTGGCATAACATAATCCTGGAAATCCATGGCCTTGTACCAAACTTGAGTTAACCAAGAAATAACCAATGATAAACAGGGCTGGATTAAGGCCTTTGGGGGCCCTAGGCACTGACAAAAATTTTGGTCTCACTAATGTTTCAAAATTTACATATTTTTATAATTTTATAATATAGGCCCAAAATTTTTTGTGAGCCCCAAATTTTTTCATAGACACTGTGCCTAATTGTGCACAAACACACACACACACACACACACACACACAAAAAAAAAAAAAAAAAAAAAAAGACTCTAAAAGTTTTACAAAGGCCTTAGGTACAATAATGAAGTAATGTGTCTTTGAATGTCTTTCCTATAAATGATTCATCACCGTTATTGTCTGGTAGGAAGCAATTACTATTACTATTATTTCCTGCATGGTGCTGGGATTGCATCAGTGGCAGATTAACTATTAGGCTGAATAGGCTTAAGCCTAGGGGCCTGGATGGGAGAGGGGCCCATGATCCAAAAATGGTTTAATTGAGTGTACAAAAATGATTTGAATGTACACTTGAGTATTTGGGATGATATTTCAGTACTTTTGCATATATATATCGTGCATGTATCTACATTATATATAGTACAACGATATAAGTCATTTAGTGTGATAACATCACTTTATACTATTCAACGGAGAGTGGTGTAGATAACAAAAAGAATACAGGTCTGGTTAATCATTCAATAGAAACCATCATGTGACCAACATCTTTTGGCATGCCGTGTTGGGGGTGATCAATTAAAAAATTGGAAAAAGGGATGATCAATGAATAAGTTACTTCATTTGTTGGGCAGTGATCGCTAAAAAAAAGTCTAAATTTTCAACAAAAAAAAACAAGCATGAATGCTGCCAGAGACAAACCGATGGATCAATTTAGTCTAAACTTACATTGCAAATTGAATCCCCCACTATTCAATATATATTCATTGGTCATGTGATGGTTTCTATTGAGTGACTAACTAGACCTGTTAGTGTTCCATTCAATTTGTGAACAGCTGTATAAAAAGTATCAAGGATAGTCACTAAGGAATGCCTGAAGATGAAGTATTACACAAACTAGGAAGGAGGAGCAATGTGGGTGAGGAGTGCTCCTCACACAGTGAGAGAGGGTGGAGGTAGGCAGGGTGAGAGAGCTCTGATTTTATTGGGTAAATTGATGAATGAAGATAGACTTAATTCCCACACCTAAATCCTTAGTAAATGTAAAGAGAAGTCATTGTCTCACTTCAACTCTTCCCCCTGATTCTATTACCTCTATTTCTGGTAGATATAAACCCAGCAAAAAGGGTTGTTATTATACCAGATGGGGTTCTTTTGCTTGTGGTGATTTTTAGTTTACTAATAGATTTTGAGATAACTAATAACTGAATTCATAGGTAAACATATTGTGGCCAATGTAATTTTCTAGATTACTTTTGAAAATATTTATATTTTTGGAAGTGGCTGTTTTCTCACTGAAACTGTTCCACAAACTGGTAACTCTGGAGAAGAAGTGGTGTTGAACTCCTGTAGATCTTTCTGCTTGAAGCTTCTTGCTATGCCCTCGTGTTGCAGTGCTGAGTGATGGGGACAGCATTATCTTTGATGGACATTTTAGGCAGTGACAGTTGAAGTCCAGTGTGTGAATGTTATTAATGAGCCTGTATGTTTCCAGTAAATCTGCCCTCATTCATCGATAGTGCAGAGTCTCCAAGTTCAGTTTTTGCAATCTCTCAGAGTAGGATAGATGCCATTGTACTCTCTCAATGGCCTCAGTGTTGCATTTTAGGTGCGGGATCTATATAGAGAATCAAAGGTGACTAGCCTGGGGAATTTTTCAGATAAATGAAGATTCATCTCAAGTAAGGACTACTCAGGGTATGGAGTATCATTTACACATTTAACCAAAGGGTAGAGAAGAAAACTAAAGTGATAACCTCTAATGCTGAGTTGGTGAGGATTCTTGACAAATACTTCTTTAACAAGCCTGTGTACTGCAGGGTCAAACTCGACTCCTACTTCTATTCCAAGTGAAGATGATTACTGCAACTTTTGTACTGTAAATAAATTTGTGAATATATAAGATTTGCTCAGTTGGCAAGAGAGCCACCTAGCAATCACTTGGTCATGATTTCAAATCACGGTAGGGAAATGTTAATTCTATATATCAGTTTGGTTTAACGTGACAGGATAGACAAACATTGAAGAGTTTACGCCCCTAAATTAGGTAAGGATTGTTCTTGTTCCTTTTACGGCCTGGAGTTTGACAAAAATGGAAAATTGTTTTTGTTTGACTTATTTGAGTTATATGAACTAAATTGGAACTAAAGGTTCAACACCTGAAAAGATGCAGCTAGAAATATCAGTATATGTATTCACTCATGTCGGTCCATCTGTCCCGTCTTTCCATCTGTCCCGTCTTTCCATCTGTCTGTCCACACAATATCTCTCAATGGTTTTCAATGAATTTCAATTTTGTGGAAGGGTGGGCAATGGGTATATGCACTCTTTAGTTGTATTTGAACTGATAGTGTTGTTATTTATAGTGAATCATATCCACTGAATGACACATAGGTTTATTGAATGAAGCCATGGGACATTTTGGAAAAAGTGAACTGACATACCTGTGAGTCCACAGGTGGGGAAAGCACAGGTACCAAAGGTTGGTGGTGAGTCAAGCAGAGAGGACAAATGGTTAGAGAAAGAGAGGACAAATGGTAGAGAAAGAGAGGACACATGGTAGAGAAAGAATGCTTAAGAGTACAAAACAACCAGATCAGTTTCTATCCAACACACACACACGTGCACACAAACACACATACACATGTGCACAAAACACACACACACAAATTTTGAGTGTAAGAGTAAAAAAAATATGAAACCGGTCTGGGTAGTCACTCAATAGAAACATCACATGACCAACGTCTTTTGGCAGCATGCCGTGTTGGGGGTGATCAATTCAAAAAGTGGGAAAAGGGGTGATCATTGAATAAACTACTTCTCTCGCCTTTTGTTGGGTAGTGATCAGTAAAAACTGAATTTTCTAAAAACAAGTACGAATGCTGCCGGACATAAACTAAAGGACCAATTTAGCATACACTTAGATTGCAAATCAAACCACCCACTAAAAACCAATTAGGGGGGGGGGGGTTAAAAAACAAAAAAATGTTTTGGTTGATGGTTTCCAATAGAGAATTCAATTCTCACTAAGTACCCTCTATTGTGGCCTTGTGCCAAACTAAAGTAAGTTTAGAAAATATCTACAAAGATATTTGCAAGTACATGAATGAACAAGGCTGGCCACAGCAGGGTCAAACTCCACTCCTTCTATTCCGACTGAAGAGAATTACTGCAACTTTTATATTGTATATATAATAAATAACAAAATCACAGTAGGGTAAAGTTAATTTTATATATCGGTTTAGTTTAACGTGATGGAACAGAGAAACAGTGAAGTGTTTACTATTAGGTTAGGATTGTTCTTGTTGTTCTCGTTATAGAATAGCTAGATCTAGCTCCAAAATGGCTGAATTCTATTGATGCTCGGTTGTAACGCGGTTGGCTTTCTCGGACCTCAACATCTGCGTTATAATGGGGGTGAGGGGCACCAGTACTTATAACTGCTCAGTAATTGTAGATTTTAGAAGCATGTAATTGATCACGTTAGATACAGAAATAACAAACCAGCTGTTTATGAAATAAGATAAAGATAGGTTAGTTCAAGGGAATCCACAGCGGCCACTCAATTAGAAAGATTTTCTGGATAGTAAGTGATGATGATGATGATGTTGATTATGCTAATTGTGATGGTATATCAAGGTGAGGATTATGCTTGCAGCTGTTGATATATTCATTCTTGTTTGATAAATTTAAAAAATGTTTGTTTTTGTTTTTCTGTGAAGAAAGTGGTAATTGAGGAAGAGATCAATGGTGAGAGAAGAAGAAGAAGCCAAGTTCATTGAAACTAAAACATGGTGGCTGATATGACCAGGATATCTCTCCCTGCTTCTGCTGTTTGCTTGCTGGATGGCTCGGGGCTGCCAGATTTGGCCAGAAGGGGAGATAATCCATGCTTTATCTCAGAGACTTGGCCAACACAGGCATCGGAATAGCACTGAATTTAGAAATTGAGTGAGTCTGGGGGCAAAGGTTCAATACCAGCCTCTTGCATAGTACCCATCAAAAATTATGGGGATTATTTATGTATGGAGCGGCACTACAGAGTATCTGTGCGCTCTGCCTATGATCAAAGTGTCGTTCTCTGGCCCTCTGCTTAGGATCAAAGTGTAGTATCTGAGCATTCTACCAGAGGTTATGGACAGAGAAACAAAGAAAAAAACAGAAAAAGTCATGTTCCTCTCAAAATATGTATGGCTTCTGATTTAATGAGAGAGAGACAGACAGACAGAGAGCGAGCAAGAGACAGAGAGTGAGAGAGAAAATGACAGAGAGCAAGAGAGAATGAAAGAAAGTAAGCAAGAGACAGGGAGTGAGAGAGAGAATGACAGAGAGCAAGAGAGAGAGAGAGAGAGAAAGAGAGAGATACAGAGAGCAAAACAGAGAGCGAGCAACAGAGAGAGTGAGAAAAAGAGAGAGAGAGTGAGAATGACAGAGAGACAGAGAGAGAGAGAGACAGACAGAGAGAGAGAGAGAGAGAGGAGGGGGTTATAAAATTGAGCTGGAATAAACCCTTAGTAATATGAACTCTCAGGAATACATTTTCTTAAATAGATCTTACAATAAATTTCTAACCCTTTTTTAATTACAGGTTTGGTTAGTCACTCAATTGAAACCGTCAACAACATCTTTTGGCAGCATGCCGTGTTAGGGGTGATCAATTAAAAAATTGGAAAAGTTACTGAATAAGTTACTTCTCTCTGCATTTGTTGAACACTGAACACTGAGTGAACTAAGGGGCCAGTTTAGCATAAACTTACATTGTAAATTGAACTTCCCGCTAAAAAGCTATTTGGGGGCGAAGGTAAAAAAAAGTTTTTCTAAACATAATAAGGAGTAAATGTTTGAATGTTCACCATTGATGTGACCGTTACACATGATAGATACATAGCAAGCTAGACCAACTTGAAAACTGAAGAAACCTATGTTGATGTTGACAGTTTCGGTTGACAGTTTCTAACATGTCAATAGCAAATCTCCTTCCGATGTGGGCCAAGTTTTCAGTTCTGGTTACCAAATTAATTCACTTCTTTTGAATGTGAAATCTATATATACCAATGAAATTTGAAAATATTTTTGATTAATTAAGAACATCTGGATTTTATTAAAATAGGGAATTTCATGAGTGTACAAAAAATGTATGTTTTTAGTCAGTGTTCATGTTTTAAATTACCCACCACTTCCAAACTACTAACAAAAAAAATCAATAAAACTTGTGCAGCTATAAAAATTATTAGGTGTGTGCGAAAGTTCCAAGCACTCTTTTTTGAAAACTAAAAACTGAATACACAATTGAAAACCAGTTTTTCACTGGAAACTTTTGCACACACCTAATATTTATTTTAGTTTACCACAATCCCTATTTTATTGATACCCAACAAGGAAAAAGTTATTTTCTTTCAAGTGGAAATAAGGTATATCATGAATGTATACAAAAGGTATGTTTTAACTCTTAGATTCCTAAAAATAAAATAGAATATCAATTTCAATGGAAATAACTTCTGATTGAAATGATCTCCCTAAGACCATTTGGTGATTTTTTTTTCCATTTTTTTTATTCAATTCACAGAAGAGTTCCACTATTCTTTATGCTATTCATTGAAGAGTTCCACTGTCAATTACAAGCGGTTTATGAATTTAAGAGTTAATTGATATATTAGTTGTATAGAGTCAGACCAACTGAAACAACTATAACTTTTAAAGTAAAACAATATTTTTCTTAAACTCATATGACTGCAAAGATACTTTTAATATTTCAATGCACGTACTCAGCTACAAGCAAAAGACTTTTAATAAAAGAAGGTACTCACAAGATTGGTTAACCCATTACCCATTAACTGCAAATGACTGAAATTTCTGTCATTGTAGTAATAGTAATAGCTATTACTCTTCACCACCTGTTGCAGTTAATGGGTAAAAAAACTAACCTTTTAATCAAGTGAGCCACATTACTTCACATGCCGTGTTGGGGGTGATCAATTAAAAAATTGGAAAAGGGGTGATCAATGAATAAGTTACTTCTCTAGCCTTTTGTTGGGCAGTGATCACTAAAAAAGTCTTACTTTTAAAAAAAAACAAGTGTGAATGCTGCCGGACACAAACTAAGGGATCAATTTAGCATAAACTTACATTGCAAATTAAAGCCCCCACTAAAAACCTATTTATGGCGGAAACTTTAAAAAAACAAATGTTTTTTCTAGACATAATAAGGAGTAAATGTTTAAATGTTCAGCCCTCTAGCTCCATTGGTGCTGCCTGTACGCATGATACATTAATACATATGTTAGATTTGATTAGACAATGTGGAAAAGAAAGATTGAGAAAAAACGTGTTACGTCTAATCAAATCTACCATTCTGTCGGATTCCCTTATATCCACACAACAAACATTCATACATATATAAATAGCCAGCTAGACCAACTTGAAAAAGTTGTGAGACCGAAATGAACTAGTACAGTTAAAAAAAGTTCAGTTCTGGATACTAGGAGGAGGGTGGTGGTGGTGGTGGTGGTGGTGACCTTGCTCAATTTTATTAACTTAACAACCAGAGAACAAATTCATCAAGTTATTTTTAGCTTTTTTTCTTTGGAGGTAAAGTGTTAAATTACCTCATTGTTTCATTATCAAATACTAATTTAACATCTATTTAAGCTTACATAGCCTCTGTATTAGGTTAATTACTATGTTTTTACTTTTAGTGTCTGCTGTAATCTCTCTCTATTATTTTTATTACACAATTATTTATAATGCAAAGTCATATATTTAAAATATAGCCATTGTGCTTTGGCTAGAATTGTCTATATACAATGCTTTAAAAATAATCTTGGAGACAATGTTTTTTATTTTAGTTCCGAATAATTTTATGACTCTTTGTTATACTATAATGGTATATGCTCCACATACTTTAAAAAAAAAGAAGTTATATTCCACTTGTACTGCGGGATGTCATGGCGAGGTGGAAACGGCGGTCGATGGCTTGGTGGGTCGCCTCCTTGACGGACAGGTCCATGGGACCTAAGCATTTCTGCCACGCCCTAAATCCAACGCCTGCAAGGTCATCCTCTTGCCCGGACACCTGAACTTATGATATTGTAGACTCTGAATACTGATTGGTTGGTTGCCATTCTTATCAGGTGTCCAAACCATTTAATTTTCTTTACATACAACGGTATAAAAACTTTCTTTTGTATACCATCAGTGTTGCCAACTCAAAAAATATTTTCATGCTAGTCTGACTGCCAAAAAGGAGCTAAATTTGTTTAAATAGCCAAAAATGGCCAAAAACTGCCAAAAAGGCACTAAAGATGGTCAAAAATAGCAAAAAAATGGCCAAAATGTTTAAGCACAAATCTAGCGCTATTTGCACAGCCAAAACAAGAAACGCGCTGAATCTAGTGCGAAACACATTAAATCGGCAACACTGTATACCATGTGTGTATATGTATCCATGACAGTTTATTAACTAAAAATTCATGGATATATTTAAATTTCTGTGAAACTATTTTCTAAGGAAAAATAACAGCAATTTATTTCAGTTGAAGAGTCCATAGTTTCAAATGGTCGGAAGGAGGTACTTTTATCAGCAAAAGTTTTAACCCCAAACCAAACTAGCATTCCAAGGGAAATTATGAATCACCGCC
>VCCN01002354.1:5218230-5231459 GCA_006491835.1 Architeuthis dux
AAATAAAATAAGTAATATTTTAATTTATTTGATTTATAGTAAAAAAATTATAATCTTAATGAAATAAGTAATATTTTAATAAAATAAATGTTGACGATAAAAATTATTTGAAAAAAATATTAAGGATATTATTTTATTACTATACATAAAATGAATATTACTTATTTTATTACGAACATTTTCTTATGATTTTTTCCTATCCAGAAACCAAAGTTGTGACTTTTTTCCTTTGACCTTTTTCCCTACCGCACATAAGCGTTCATTATGACTTTTTTTCAATGACTTTCCCTATGACTTTTTCCCCGGCCAGGCGTAACTGAGAGGGGGACCCCCAATGGAGGGGGCCCCAACAGCTTTATGAATATTAGTTAATCTACTGAATGTCTACTAACATTATACAATGACAAATTTCACAAAATGTTGGAGGGGGCCCCTCAAGGAGACAAGTCCCCCGGTCCCCTAAATCTCGAGCTACGCCACTGCCTACCCCCAAATAGAGAGAGAGGGAGAGAGAGAGAGAGAGAGAGAGAGAGAGAGAGAGAAAGAAAGAGAGAGAGGGGGGAAGAATATAAGAGGACAAGCCTGGCTGCTGCAGGGTCAAACTCCACTCCTACTTCTATTCCGACTGAAGATGATTACTGTAACTTTTGTATTGTATATATAATAACTAAATTCGTTGATATATAAGACTTGGCAGTTTGGCTCAATTGGTAAGAGAGCCGCCTAGCAATTATTTGGTCGTGATTTCAAATCAAGATACGGAAATGTTCATTTTATATATAGGTTTGGACGTGATAGACAATGATTGAAGAGTTTACTCCACTGAATTGAGGTGAGGGTTGTTCTTGTTGTTCTTTTTATGGGGGGTGACCAAAAAAGTGAATGAGATAATGACATGTCGTTAAAAATGTCGGACATGGCCTCTCATCTTAAAGTTCAATAAAAAGTAAAAGCGAAGTTCAATCGGTAATCTCCGATTTGCTTGAATGTGACGTCAACTTTTCTTTCACTTCAGGATGGGTTTAGACACCGTAGGGAATGGTGTCCACAGTGAAGTGGGAAATCCTTCATAATAACTGAACAATAACATACAGGTCTGGTTAGTCACTCGATTGAAACCGTCACGAGACAAACGTCTTTTGGCAGCATGCCGTGCTGGGGGTGATCAAATAAAAAAACTGGAAAAAGGGCTGATGAATGAATACGTTACTTTTCTCGCCTTTTGTTGGCCAGTGATCATTAAAAAAATCTGAATTTTCAAAAAACAAGCATGACACAAACCGAGGGATCAATTTAGCATAGACTTACATTGCAAATTGAAGCCCCCAGTAAAAACCTATAGTAGGGGGTGGGATTTTTCTAGACATAATAAGAAGTAAATTGTCAGTCCTCTAGCTCCATTAGTACGGCCTGTACGCGTGATATACATGGTCAGCTATCCAGACCAAATCGGAAACTGAAGGAACCCACGTTGACAGTTTTGGTGACAGTTTTGGTTGACGATTTCTAACAAACATATAACGACTTTCACGCACGCACACACACACACACACACACACACACACACATACACACACGCACACACCCTCTCTCTCTCTCTCACACTTGTATAAACGTTCTGGTACCCACCCACCCACAATCGCACCTGCAATCAATGAACCATGTACGTATGTAGATCAATAAATCTGTAGGCTAATGATGAAAAAAACATTTCTTTAACAACAAATGTTTATTTTTCAACATAATATCCTTCTTTGTCAAGCGGTGAGTATTAATCACATAGATCTCGTATTATACAGTGAACATTTCAGATCAAAATTCATTTGATAACTACGTGTCAAACTACAGATTTATTGATCTAATCTCATATGTTTATACAAAAGAAGTCACTAAAATAAAATATGAAATCAAATTCCTCTTCGACAGATTACAGAAGAAACCGTTTGTTGTGATCACTTTGAGACAGGGTGTTTTTATATAACAATAACAATAACCAGCTGATAACATTAAGTGAATGATATATAGAGATCTTCTTATTGTGATCACTTTCAATAACGTGTTTGGGTCCGACTGATTTTGATAACAATAGCCGGCTGGTAACATTAGCTGTGATTATAATAAGCGGCTTCTTCTGTAATTGAAAAGACTAATTAATTAATTTATGTCACAACGGTCACCACACATTGCTAAAATCTGAATATTGTAATAGGTTCTAGGACAACTGTCCCCTGGACAACTGGCCCCTGGATAATTGCCCCCTGACAATAGCATAGAAACTGTAAAGCCAATGTTTGTGGACATTAAGTAGTTGGTCATATAAATGATCACATCCTTGAGGAAATTGTCCAGGGATAGTCAAGAGTCATCTGGGGTGGGGGGTAGTTATCCAGGGGGCAGTTGTCCTATAGGGGCAATTGTTCCGGTGGCAGTTGTCTTTATACCATTGTAATGTTACATAAAAGCCACAGGATTTGAAATTTCTAAGTACCAGAAGTTGAAGTTTGACATGCAACACAAGTAGAAAAAAATGCTTGCGTTCTCACACCCACAGCAATTAAAGTACTTGTATACGTGAGAACTAAGTTCAGTAAATAAGTGCTATTATCAGTAGTAATATAAGAAACCGTCAACCAAAACTATCACATAGGTTTCTTAAGTTGCTAAGTTGGTCTGTCTAGCTGGCTATGTATGTATATAGCGCGCACAGGTTGCACCAATGGAGCTATAGGGCTGAAAATCTAAACATCTACTCCTTGGTATATCTAGAAAAAAAGAGGTTTTAGTGTGTGTGTGGGGGGGGGGTCAATTTGCAATGTAAGTTTATGCTAAATTGGTCCCTTAGTTCCTGCCTGGCAGCATTCACACTTGTTTGTTTTTTTAAAATTCGGACTTTCTTTAGTGATCACTGCCCAACGAAAGGCGAGAGAAGTAACTTATTCACTAATCACCTCTTTTTCCAATGTTTTAATTGATCACCCCCAACACGGCATGCAGCTGAAAGACATTGTTCGCATGACGGTTTCTATTGAGTGACTAACCAGACCTGTTAATTTTTACTACATTTGAAAGCGTAGAGAAGAAGTATGCTTACTTGTGAACTAGTTTAAAGAATCTACTACTACTGCTAGTAATACGAGGACCTCGAGCGTTTAGTTATTTTACAAGAGTTGTACACAATATTTAAGCTGTTCAACTTCTCTTTCTCTCTCACCCTCTCTGTTGCCCCCCCTGTTTGCATCATATACCTATCTTTTTAAGCTGTTCAACCTCTCTCTGTATCTGTTGCTTCCCCCTCTCTTTGCACCATTTACGAATATTTACCCTCTCTCATTCTGTAAAGCTATGTGTCGAGCTCTTGCTATATGTTTCCAGACCAAGGAGGTCTCTCACTGTTTTTCTCTTTCTCACTCCCACTTGTTTCTCTCCTATTTCTAGTTACCACCCTCAATCAGTTCTTCTTTTTCTTCTTCCACTTCTTCTTCTTCTTTTTCTTCTTCTTCTTCTTCTTTTTTTTGCTGCAAACAAACCCCCCCTTCCGTCACCAACACCACAACATGTCACCCAGATGCAAATCTCTCCAGTAACTTTTACATGCAAAATCTCTTTATTCAAATTTCACTTATTTTATCTTTTTCGTTAATTTAAATTTTCCGAATTCGACACTTGACACCTTTTCCTGCCGATACTATTCATTTGCACCCCCCTCTTTCAACTTTTTCGTCGTCTTTATTCTTTCTTTTCGTATTTTCTCTACTTCCTTTCAGCCTCAAGTTTTTTCCTCCGCTTTTCTAACTTCCCCTTTTCACTTTTCTTTCTCTCTTCTTTCTTTCTTTCTTTTCCCCATTTCTTATTCTCCCTGTTCTTTTTGTTGTTCAATTCGTTTTTCCTTTTTTTTGCTTGCTCCTTTATTATCACCCTTTCTTCTTCCATTTCTCTTATTTGTAGTTTCTTTTCTTTCTAACTTTCTTTCTCACCTTTTCTTTCTCTCTTCTTCCCTCTTTTCCTGTTATTGTTTTATTCGTTCTTCCCTTCTTTCCTTCTTATCTTCTTTGTTAGCTTGGTCCTTTTTATCACAACCCTTTCCTTCTTTTCCCCTATTTGCATTAAAAAAAAATTCCTTCCCCTCCTTATATTACTCTCCCTTCTACTTACATCCCTCCCACCTCTCCCCTTCACCGGTATTATATCACCGCCCCTCCTCTTCCTACAACCACCACTACGTCTTTTTCTCTATGCCTCAAACTTACACTCCTTCTTCTCCTCCTTCGTGCGTTCCTTCCACTTCCTCAAACTTCGATGCTCCCACCTCTCCCCGAACGGGAACCACACCTTGTTACTCTCCATGTTGTGTAATCGTCTTCCTCTCTCTCCTGCTTTCTTTGTGTGTGATTGTCGTCTTTCAGCTCTCCTTCCTCCTACCCGCTTTGTCTTTTTCCGTTATAGTCTTACTTAAAAACTTCTCCCTAATATGCATTACCTCTTCCCCTCTCCATATATTTTTTCCTGTTTAGATCCTCCTGGCCTTTGTCTTAGCGCATCTCTTCTTATTGTCTGAGGGCTTCTCTCTATCCAGCCCTGTTCAAATCGGTCATCAGTTTCTTCTTCTGAATTCGCTTCACGCTTTTTCCTCTTCATGAATATCCAGGGAAGACTGACGCAATAAACAAGGAAACTATAAGACAAGATTAAACAAACTATTTTAATTTTATAAAACAAAAGAAAAATAAAGTCGATTCTCTCTGTCCTTAAATGCCGTCCTCTACTACTACTACTACTACTACTACTACTACTACTACTACTACTACTACTACTACTACTACTACTACTACTACCGTGGCGAAGGTACACTACTGGTCATGGTCAACTTTATTTCTAAAATCAGCTATTTCGAGAACGAACCTCAAAGCTGCCATCTAGAGTAGACGCAAGTCCTTTTCTATCCTTTGCCCACTAATTAATTAGTTTACTCATGCACTTGTAAAATCTTCGATGGTGTCGAGGAATATACTTAAAAAACAAAAACAAATTCTTTGATTTGGTTTCTGAAGAAATTATAACTTTTCATGTGATTCTTTCGAGGTTGAATACTAAGTGAAATAATAAATATGAAGGGAGCATCGCCGTGGGGTAATGGTTAGCAAGCTAGTCTAGCAAACCATTACTACTGTGTAGTGAATTCGATCCACCCTGGGTACTCACGCTTGTGGCATTGTGTCAGACTAAGCTAACATGAGTTCGATTCTCATTGGGGTCTTGTGCCAAACTAAGCAAAACTTAGTAAAATACTACTAAGTGATACATATCTAACTACAATTGAACACATCTCAGTGTGCGCGCGTGTGTGTGTGTGAATGCACTGCGCTTACTCGACAACTGCCCATTGTGCGAAGTTGATATTCGCCAGATATATTAGTTAGCACCAGGCATTGCAGTGTTGAGTTTGAAGTTGTTTGGATTAGCGGTTCTCGAGATATCTAATGCACCGCGATTACTCGCCAATGGCCATTGTACGAAGTTGACATTCGCCAGATATATTACCCAGCACACAAGGTATTGCAGTGTCGAGGTTGAAGTTGTTTAGATCAGCGGTTCTCGAGAAATCTAATAAGAAATAAATAACAAATTCAGATTATAAATCTTTTATCTAAAATTATATATCTAAATTTAGATCTAAAATATCCAAATTGGCAACACTGTAGAGAAGTAACCGAAATACTTCGATGTCGTAGTTTCGTACGACGGACGGAAAATTATGTTACTTGACTATTATGGCAGGCTGCTCCACATACTATAAAGTCCGCCCACTTCCAAACATCCACCTTTGGAACGGTCACTGCCCTAGTGAATACAAACACGATGAAATATTTAATCTAGTTTTATACACAGTTACGAATAAAGACTTTGCAAAGACATACGCTTATAACTCAGTAATAAAACATCAGTGAACAGTCGAACAAATCTCAGGATCGATCTTAAAATATTGGTCTGGTGATACAAGGGCCTATATGAAGGGGTGCTAGAGTTGCACCGCACTTGGACTCTGGGTTCCAAAAGGGGGACCGGGAGCCAAAGTGTATACAGATAGGATGACTAATGGAGAATGGAAGGGCCCCGAAAGAAACTTTGTGCGCCCTGATAAAATTCCTCTCTTCGATCCCGGGTTACATACATGTCTTCAAAAAGAGAGAAAAGGAGCTGTGTTCCCCCCAAAAATACTCACTATGAAAATTTAGAATAACTTTTTATTTCATTGAGATTTTGAACTGAAATCTTAACTGTAGAAAACTACAGATGCGCTAAAACCTTTCCACAAAATGTGAGTTCTTACACTTCAGTTGTGTGACCACACGAACAATTTGAAAAAAGCTTGTTTCCTGTTGGGAAGGAACCTGAACCGGTTACTGAGAAGGCACCAACCCGCACTAGCTGATTCGACTTACGTACATCACATCCAATCACCAAATGGAGAAATCAAACGTCACATTCTCTGACCGTTTGCAATGTTGGGTCCAAAGGCAGAAGAGTTACTCTCTTTCAACTGTGTGTTGACAAGCAGGAAGAAAGAACCACTTGAAATTCGGTTTCAACCAAGCTTTGTCCAAATTGTTCGTGTGGTCAACTCAAATTGTGTGCAAAAGTTTTTGCGCATCTGTATTTCAGTTCAAAATCTCAACGCAATACATTTCTTGTGTTTGCCAAAAAAGCAACAACAACAACAATCCTCACCTAATTTTGTTATTTAATTTTGGGACGGATCCTGGAATTTATTGCCTCTCAATCGAAAAAAAAATAATCCTTGGATCCACACCAAAACCCCAAAATTTCATCAATTCTTCCTTAGCTTATTCGATAAAATGTCATTGAAATTCATTGAGAACCTTTAGATATTGTTGGAACAAAAGTGATTTTAAACCAAAGTGATTTAGACAAAACTGATATTTGCTAAAATGATGTAGACGAAAGTACTGTAACCCCCAAACTTATAATAGAGCTGCTCATAGTTTTTTGGAAGTGTGCTTGATGTAGACGAAAGTACTGTAACCCAAGTTTTGAAGTGCCTGCCGAGTACGTGAATTAAGCTCATCTTGACGTATAAAGGAAGTGCCGGTACTTTCCTGACAGTCATCGAATTATTTAGCTTTTGTCAAACTCCAGTCTGAGTTGGTGTTGACTTTCCCCCCGTATCAAGAACAAGAACAATCCTCACCTAATTTAGGGGAGTAAACGCTTCACTGTTTGTCGATCCCGTCACGTTAAAGCAAATCGATATATAAAATTAACATTTCCCTACCGTGATTTGAAATCACGACCAACGGAACCAAACTGACATGTCTTATATATCTACGAATTTATTTATTATACATACGATACAAAAGCTGCAGTAATCATCTTCAGTCGGAATAGAAGTACGAGAGGAGTTTGACCCTGCATGTTATTTATATACCTTCATTAAGGCTGGACCAGTCATTCATTTTTCGCATCCTTCAATCCTAAAAGTTGACATACGTAGAATTAGAAACCGCTAATCAAAACTGTCAGCATCAACATAGATTTCTTCAGTTTTTAAGCGGGTCTTTTTTGAAGCAGTTTTTTTAAAGCAGTTTTTTTTAAAGCAGATTGTTAGCGGATTGCTAGCTGGCTATGTGTCACGCGCGTACAGGCCGCATCAATGGAGCTAGAGGGCTGAATATTTAAACGTTTACTCCTTATTATGTATAGAAAAAACGTTTTTTGTTATTTGATATCGCCCCCCCCCCTAATAAAAAGGTTTCTAGTGTGTGTGGGGGGGGGGTGTTCAATTTACAATGTAAGTTCATGCTAAATTGGTCCCTTAGTTTGTGTCCGGAAGTGTTCACGCTCAACGAAAGGCAAAAAAAGAAACTTATTCATTGCTCACCCCTTTTTTTCCAATTTTTTAAATTGATCCCCTCCAACAAGGGATGCTGCCAAACGACGTTGGTCACGTGGCGGTTTCTATTGAGTGACTAACCAGACCAGTTCCTACTACTATTTTCTTGAAACGATTGTCTTGAAAACTCGTGGCAGATACGTTGACTCTGGGTGTGGAACTTTAATCATTTTTCGATGAAAATTGCACGTGAGCAGTCAAGGTCAAGTAGATCTTGTGCGCTGTGGCCGAACGGTTAGCGGCACCGGCACGGAGAATAGGATCGGCCAGCCGAGTTCAAACTCCGGCTTAGGCAGTTTGCGTTCATTTTGCATTAATGCTCTTGGGAAAAGCATGCATCCATCTGTTCCAACATGTCATCAGCCAACGTGATATGGTATGGCCCATCACCTCCAATGCCTTACACTTGCGGAAGGTCTATGTCCAACAACGAACGTTAAGAGGCAGATAAAAAAAAGGGGGCCAGGGTGCTACCCTCACGCCCAAGATGGACTTCCCTGCTATTTGCCTAAAGCTGGAAAGGAAAGTGGATTCATGCTTTTCCCAAGGGCATTTGTGCGAAGTGAACGCAAACTGCCCCAGCCGGAGTTTGAACACGGTTCGCCAATTCCATTCCCCGTGCTGTTAACAGTTAGGCCACCCGCACCTCCTAACACATTCCCTTTGGTAGAAAGATTTTGTCCTACCATATTTTTATGGCCGTCATTATTTTTCAGTTCAAATGACCAATATTCCTTGGGCGAATCTTGTAACAAACATGGAAAATATTTTAAAGAATTTAGAATAACGTTCAATTTGTAGTTTACACGTCGTTGGGCACAAAAGTACATACTAGCAGGGGCCAAGCTGGTGGAGGGGGTTGGAATTTAAACCCCCCCCCCCAATGGAGGGGGCACCAACAAACTTTAGTAGTTCACCTATTACATTTCTACTAACTTTATACAATAACAAATCTCACTAAATGTTGGAGGGGACCTCGAGGAGCCACGCCCCACCCCGTCCGGGCCCTAAAATCTCTAGCTACGTCACTGCCTTTAATAATTTTAGTTTTATATCCGCTACTATCCAGGTAAGCGTGGCAGGTTTCATCAGATCTCACTAAATCAGTGGTTCCCAACCTTTTCATTACCAAGGACCCCATTTATTTAAATGAATTTTCATATGGACCCGAGGCTTTTGAAATGTTTGCCTACTTAACAATCACAAAGACCCCAGTAATTTTTAAAGGTCTGCCCAGTAATACCTTTGTGGACCCTCAGGGATCCATAGCACTAAATGTTGGAGGGACGGTACTCAAGGAGCCAAGCCCCCGGGGCCCCAAATCTCCAGATACGCCCTTGCATACTAGTACAATTTCGAGAGTATTTCACGAAAGTGGTTTGAAAGTCAAGGTGGCTCCAAAGAAATTGTGTCTTTCAAAGAAACACCTTCATACGAGATGTTGCAGTAGCACGCCTCAGTGACCCAGAAGAAATTCGGTGAAAGGTTTTACGGTCAGATGAATCCAAAATAAAATTATCTAACTACAATTGAAGACATCTCTGTGTGTGGGTGCGTGCGTGATGCACTGCGATTACCCGACAACTGCCCATTGTATGAAGTTGACATTCGCCAGATATATCAGTCAGCACACAGGGCAGTTCAGTGTCGAGTTTGAAGTTGTTTGGATCAGCAGTTCTCGAGAAATATAATGCACCGCGATTACTCGACAACTGCGCATTGTATGAAGTTGACATAGGGCAGGGCAGTGTCGAGAAATCTAATAAAAATATATAAGACATGCCTGGCTGCTCCAGTCAAACTCTGCCCCCACTTCTACTTCTTTGCGCAATTCTACTATGAATTTTGGCGTTATGTAAGACTTGTCAGTTTAACGCTGGTGGTAACACACCAGGCTAGCGATCACTAGATCATGAGTTCAAATCACGGTAGGGGAATGGAGATTTTACATATCGGTTTACTCCGTTATTCTTGTTCGTGTTACATAGAAAAGTAAAGTCAACACAGACTTTGTTCTGGAGTTTGACAAAATTAAAGATTATAGATCTTTTATCTAAAATTATAGATCTAAATC
Organism: Architeuthis dux; assembly: GCA_006491835.1. Lineage (NCBI taxonomy): Eukaryota > Metazoa > Mollusca > Cephalopoda > Oegopsida > Architeuthidae > Architeuthis > Architeuthis dux. The sequence goes on from VCCN01002354.1 coordinate 5,228,214, forward strand.
TAGATATAAAATATCTAAATTGACAATAGATCTAAATTTAGATATATAATATCTAGATTTAGATATATAATATCTAAATTGGCAATACTGAAGAGAAGTAACCGAAATACTTAAAAACTATTTTATATGACTATTATGACAGGCATAAAGCCCGGCCCCTTCCAAACATGCACCCTTGGAACGGGCATTGCCCTAGTTTGATCAAAATTCGAAACGCTACGTGTGACAGAAAAATCGGCACGGGTCACCGTCCAGCAAACACTATCCCCACTGTCAGACATGGGGAGGGTCCGTGATTCTTTGGGTCGTTTCCCCGCATCTGGGCCAAGTGAGCTTCTCATCATAAAAGGAACATTGGACTGTTTCATCGTGGTCTACGCGCTGTTAAAAATGAATTATAAAAATTCCCAAATTCCTTAAAGTTATTTTGAATATTGAAGGAATCCTAGACGACAGGATTCTTGGAGTTCAGTTTGTCTAACATATATTATATACATTATACATATGCAAATTACACGGTGCAACGCGATTTTTTTCCCTGGGTAGTGAGCGTTATTTTTTGATTGCATACGTGTAAAAAGTATAGAAAATGGCTATTATTCCCTCCAAACTTTGCTTTTGTGACCAGGGCAGGGATATTATATGTAAATGTTTTTTTACTTTATGTGATTAAAAATGTGCAAATTTGCTCGTTGAAAATAAGTAAATTTCAAATTGTCACTGTCCTGGTCTCGATAGCAAAGTTTGACGGGAATAATTGACATTTTCTATACTTTTTAGACATAATCAATCAGAAAATAACACTTATTACCCAGGAACAAACAAAAAGTTTAAAAAAATTTTGCTCAGTGTTATACAGCTCAGGTATTTGTATATTCTAGCATCATTTTTTTCTCACTTAATGGATGTTATAGATCTTCTCTTTTAAAATGTAATTCTTGACTTAACGTTTTAATTCTTAAATCAAGAACAGGCCTGGTTAGTTACTCAATAGAAACCGTCATGCGACCAATGTCTTTTGGCAGCACGCCATGTTGGAGGTGATCAATTAAAACATTGGGAAAAAGAGGTGATCAATGAATAAGTTAATTCTGTCAAATTTTGTTGGGCAGTGTTCACTAAAAAGTCCAGATTTTCGAAAAACAAGCTTACACAAAGTAAGGGACCAATTTAACATAAAATTACCCTGCAAAGCGATCCCCACACTAAAAACATAATAAGGGGAGATAAAAAAACAAAAATAAGATTTTTCTAGAAATAATAAGGAGTTAATGCTTAAACGGTTTCTAATACTGGATGTAGCTGAGCTGTATCAGTTATCAGTTGAGTCTATTTCTATCAGCTTCAAGTTGTTCTTCTGGGGTACAACACTTTCGTCTACATCACTTTAGCAAATATCAGTTTCGTCTAAAATCACTTTGGTGACACAGCACACAAGAGATTTTAGACCAAAGTGATGTAGACGAAACTGATATTTGCTAAAGTGATGTAGACGAAAGTGCTGTAGACGAAATTGATATTTGCTAAAGTGATGTAGACGAAAGTGCTGTAGACAAAAATCGACATTTGCTAAAGTGATGTACACAACACTGATATTTGCTAAAGTGATGTAGACGAAAGTGCTGTAGACAAAACTGATATTTTCTAAAGTGATGTAGACGAAAGTGCTGTACCCCGTTCTTCTGGTAGTAAAATACGACGTCTGTCCGTAAAGTATGCTGCCATTTTGAAAATTTCGAGAACCAGTTGCGCGGCCTTGATGTAACTTGGCAACCAATCAGAGGAGATCTTACTGCGCATTGCTGAAAAAGCCACTCTCCCCGGGGTTAGTCGGGAGTGAGACGCAATTTAGTGAGCTTGTGTGCTGTGTGACCGTTGCATGACAGAGCGAATCATTGTTCACGTCTCGTGCAGGGATCTTTGGCAAAAGGTTGCATCACCGCGGTCTTGCCTCCGGCCCTCACAGTCATACGACTTCTGGCTTTTCCCAAAGAGATTTTAGACCATGGACGAGATTAAGGAGAACGGACCGAGACAGTTGATGGCGATCCCGAAGGCAATCCCGGAAGGGGACTTTACAGACTGTTTTGAAAAGTGGCAAGGAAGCCGGGAAAAGTGAGGACATTTGAAGGGGACAAAGACGCCATTGCCCAAGCTAGGATATTTTTTTGTTAATATTAAATGGCCGGATACATTCCGGATAGACCTCGTATATCAAAGCAACTTTATTTCTAATAGATTGATTGTGACATCACTTGCAGTAAAATTACTTGTGTCACAAAGTCAGTTACGATAAAGATAGAATTTCCCCTTTGCGTTCAAGTGGTAGTAATTGAATCGAATGTCATGTGACCAGAGATGCAGTTTGGTTTTATGCACAGGAAAAGAACATTTTTATCCAGTTGTTTGACCTATTTCTTGCGACAGACAGTCAGAACTGGAAATTCTCGAACAGCTTACATTAAATGTCTATCGTTGATTGACCTAGCTTCCGTCTGAATTTAGAAATTCGAGAATTCTTGATGTAACAAGTCTCCCTCACACATTTCACTGTTTTCAAAGGTTTTCTAGCGTTGCAACTTAGCCACTTTTATCTTCTGCACATTGTTGAATTTGAAACTGTGACTTATGTGCCATCCAATAATATCAGCAAGAACACGCGATAATTCTTCTAATATGGAAAACTGTAAACCTGGATTCAGAACAGGAACTAAGGCAGCATTATATGGTGGGTCATCTAGAAATTCAGCACACGACCCGAGGTAGTATTATATGGTGAGTCATGTCGAAATTACTCTTTTTCTTTGGCCATACCAAGAGGACTTAACACACATACCAACCCTATTCAGCACACAACCAGAGGTAACATTATATGGTGGGGTATTAAGAAATCACTCTTTGTCTTCGGCCATACCAACCCGATTCAGCACACGACCCGAGGTAGCATTATATGGTGGGTCATCTAGAAATCACTCTTTTTCTTTGGCCATACCAAGAGGATTTAACACACGACAAGGTAGCATTATATGATGGGTCATCTAGAAATCCCTCCTTGTCTTCGGTCATACCAACCCGATTCAGCACACGAACCGAGGTAGCATTATATGGTGGGTCATCTAGAAATCACTCTTTGTCTTGGGCCATGCCAACCCGATTCAGCACACGACCCGAGGTTGCATTATATGGTGGGTCATCTAGAAACCACTCTTTGTCTTCGGCCATGCCAACCCGATTCAGCAGACGACC
>VCCN01002354.1:5253459-5264064 GCA_006491835.1 Architeuthis dux
ATCAGCTCGACCATTAGTGAGGTCAAAACAAAGTTTGTACTTATAACAAACTCAATATTATGCTATAACTTGCTTTAGTTGGTTAGAAATGACCGGAAAACACCTCAGATGACCACGAGTGACCCCCGGGATAAACCTCTCATTGCCTATAAGTTTCGCCGTGTAATGATGCCAAATTTCTGCATCCTAAGTGCAAAATTGTGGCCAACAATTTAGAAAAATGGCTTGAAATGACCAGAAATGACATATGGTGACCTCGATTGACCTCTGATGGACGTGAACAAACTAACCACTATGCCAACAACTCGGAAGATTGGCTAGATATGTCTACAAATCACCTCAGGTGACCTTGACTGATTACTGAGGTAAAAATCGCATTGCCTATGACCTTTGGCATGAAAAGACTTACTCCTATGACAAATTACAGTTCCATAAAGTATTACCAAAAACCGGGAAAATAGAGTAGAAATGACTGGATGACCTCTAGTGAACTTGAATAACCTCCAAGGTCAACCTCGCATAGCCTGTTATCTTCGACTTGAGAGGATGTACAAATATGCCAGAATTCAGCAGGCTTGGTGCGAAATTGTGGCCCACACGTTTGAAAATTGCCTAGAAATTACCCCTTGTGGCCTCAAGTGACCTATGAGGTCAAACTCATAATGTATATGAGCTTCGCCATGGTAATATATACCCCTATATCTAATTTCAGTGTCATAGGTGCAAAATTGTGGCCCCAAAATTGGAAAATTGTTTCAAAATGTCCTGAAATGACCTCTGGTGACCTTGAAATGACCGCCGAGGTCAACCTTAGATGAGAAAAACAAACCTGAAAGTCAGACCATAGATGCGCTAGTTCTTTCCTTGTGTAAAGATCTAGCAAGGTCAGTATTACCAACTTTATTTTCAAGTTCACATCTAGAATTGAGTCAAAAACATCTTAAAACATCTAGAAACGTCTAGATTCTCCAGATACGTATCTAAACTCTAGGAAATATATTACACTATACTAATATTTGAGCCCTCTGTTTGTTTGTTTGTTTGTGTCTCTTCTCCGCCAAAACTACAAGGCCTATGACCTAATATTCTGCATGGAGAATAGGCTAACCTTGGAGGTCATTCGAGGTCACCAGAGGTCATTCTTTAGTCAATCTTCGGTTCTAAACATCAGGAACAACAAAATTTTAAACCAGGAGTTTCGTTTATCATTCCTCTCACGAATTGAACAAACATTCCTTACAATAAAATTAATTTTTCACAACTTTTCGGCGGTTTTTCCTCAAATATTCATGCAAATTCATCTACAGTTTTCTCTTACCCTATTCAAATCAAGCCGTGGTCACATCGCCCCTCCTCTTCGCTTTTTCAAACGTACCAGCCGATTAAATCCGTTAATTTCTTTTGTATGAAATTGAACGTAATTACAGCCTGGTTTTTAATTCACGAGAGTTCAAGAGTTCAATGGGATTTTTTACAAATTTTGCCGGCTGCTGTGAAAAACATTTTTAAAAGTTCAAACACACGTATACTCTTTCTTACCCTCTTTCTGTGCATGTTTGCTGTTTTATTTTAGCACAGTACTGTTAGTATTTCGTTGTTTTATTAGGTTAAATTTGTTTCAACAGTGACAGCCAAAAGACGTATTAATAATTTGCTGCTTTCAATCAAACCTCCGTTACCTTTGGAAAAGTGTCATTTTTGAGAAAAAAAAGTTTACGTTTAGGATTGGGGTTCTACTAACGATGTAGCTATACTGCTGGGCTGGTTCCTTTATTTCTGTCCGTTGTACGGCCATTCGAAATCGGTTTGCAAAAAAGCGAAACTCTACCGTAACATAATTTCAAATGAACACCCCCATCCAAGAATAAAACAATTTCTGCTTCACAACATAACTAAGCGCCGTACTTCAAAGCCGTACTTTCGTACGACGGACGGCCGTGCGAGGAACTGAAACTATAGGTACAGTTTTGATTTACTGTTACATCGCACATTGAAACACCTTCATCAAACGTACAGTTTCCCCAAAAAACTGACACTTTCTTATGAGTAACGAAAGTCTTATTGCTTGAAAGCACCAACAATTTCATCGGATATTTCTTTTTTGGTTTTCAATGGAAGACATTTAAAAAAGAATCTCTATAGAATAACATTTGCTTTCATGTTTTCTTATATTCTAAGTCAATTTTATTTTATTAAATTATTACTTAAATTATTAAACATATTTCTTATTTTATTAAAAATCATCTAAATAGCAATTTTTGACATCTAAACGCAACCAAAAACATCTAGATTTAGATGAAAAACGTCTAAATTAGCAACACTGGACAATGCCAATCAGTGACGGCGATCGCTGCTGGAGATGCTAGCGCCATGGGTGTCAACTAGAGAGGGGGGGGGTCAATTAAAAAAATAGAGAGAGGTGTGATCAATGAATAAGTTACTTCTCTCGTCTTTTGTTGGGTAGTGATCACTAAAAATGTCTGAATTTTCAACAAAAAAAACAAGCTTGAACGTTGCCGGACAGAATTTACATTGTAAATTGAGTCTCCCAATAAAAACCTATTCTGGTGGGGGTGAATTTTTGAAAAACGGAAAAACGTTTTTTCTAAACCTAATAAGGAGTAAATGTTTAAATTAGCAGCCCTCTAGCTCCATTGGTGCGGGCTGTACGCGTAACATGTAAATAAATAGATAGATAGATAGATAGATAGATAGATAGATAGATAGATAGCCTGCCAGCCAGCCGGACAGACTTAACAACTGAAGAAGAAAAAACCCTTTAAGCCAATTGAACCAATTGCTCCCTATTGGGCCCCGCACTAAAAGGGCCCCCGCGCTAGGGTAATCTATTCCAGTCTTGTCAAATACTCACAACAACGCGTTGCAGGTTAACTGTGATTTTTTAAAGCGGACATTTTTTATTGCTTTCCATTTTAGCGTAGAGAGATAATATAAAGTCTATAATAAACTTGATTTATATCTCTAAGATTCTACAAACCTTGGCTGCCAACCTGGGGTCCTTGACCACCAGCGGGCTACGTGGAAACTAATCAAACGGTGGGTGTTTCTGTCTGCACATTTTTCTATCATAACAGATACACCAGTGATCTATCTATCTATCTATCTATCTATCTATCTATCTATCGTAGTCGGTTCATATCTATCTATCTATCTATCTATCTATCTATCTATCGTAGTCTGTTCATACCGTGATTTGAACTCGCGATCACTCGCCGGGTGTCTTACTGACTGAGCTAAATTGTCTTAGATATTAACGAACATTTATCCTACAGATACGCATGGGCTTATTTCATTATAATAAATAAATATAGCGAAAACATATTTTATAATTTTTTATTTATTATATATACAATACAAAAGTTGCAGTACTCATCTTCAGTCGGAATAGAAGTTTTGAGTGGAATTTGACCCTGCAGCAGCCATTCTTGTCTTTCTTACTTCGGAGTGGGTTTGTAGCTCTTTTGATTAAAATATTAGTTCCTTGACCATGTGAAGGATTATCTACAACCCGAGGCCCCTAAGGTGAGCTTTAGTTATCCCTCACCCTGGCCTCGGTCCCCGTCTTGCCCTTCATCGAATAGAATAAAGTGACGTTATTTCACGTTAAATAACTAACATCGTTGTAATATGTATAATATACTACATGCCATAAAGTTATATAACTTTATACCTCTATTTCTGGTAGATATAAACCCAGAAAAAATCATACCAGTCTGCAGATAGGGTTCATTTGTTTACTGGTAATCTCTAGTTGTCAGTTCGTTGGTAGATTTTGAGATAATTAATAACTGGATTTATAGGTAAACATACTGTGACCAATGTCATTTTTTAGATTACTTTTGAAAGTATTTATATTTTTGGAAGAGCAGAGAAATTATACGACCATGACGACGTTATTATGTCACTAGTTGGTGTTGTTGCTGCAGTCGTAGATATTTATATCTTTGGAAATTCTAATATATGTTTGGAGCCTAATTTAGAGATCAAAATAGTATTTGTAATATTCCAGATATGAATAAAATATATGTAAAAATATCATCCCAAATGCCCATGTGTAGATTCAAATAAACCGTTTTTGTAAACTCAATTGAACGATTTTTTGTACACTCAATTAAACCATGTTTGTACACTCAATTAAACCATTTATTGTACAACCAATTAAACTATTTCCTGTACACTCAATTAAATCATTTTTGTACTATCAATTAAACAGTTTTTGTACACTCAATTAAACTATTTCTTGTACACTCAATTAAACCATTTGTTGTACACTCAATTAAATCACTTTTTGTACACTCTATTAAACCATTTTGTACACTCAATGAAAACAAGAGTGTACAAGAAATGTTTTAATTAAGTGAACAATAAATGGTTTAATTGAGTATACAATAAATGGCTTAATTAAGTGTGCAAAAATAGTTTAATTGAATGTACAACAAGTGATTTAATTGAGTTTACAATAAATAGTTTAGTTAAGTGCACAGGAAAGTGTTTAATTGAGTGTACAAAAAGTTTTTATTGAGTGTACAAAATGTTTCAATAGAGTGTAAAAAAATGGTTTAATTGCGTGTATAAAAGATGGTTTATTTGTGTGTGCCATCAATGTTTTAAGTGTGTGTACAAAAGTGGTTTAATTGAGTGTACAACAAATTGTTTGATTGAGTGTACAAACATTGGTTTAATTGAGTGTACAAGAAATAGTTTAATTGTGTGTACAACAACGGTTTAATTGAGTGTACAATAGATAGTTTAATTGTGTGTACAGGAAATAGTTTATTTGAGTGTACAATAAATGGTTTAATTGTGTGTACAAAAATGGTTTAATTGAGTGTACAGGAAATAGTTTAATTGAGTGTGAAAAAAGTTTTTAATTGACTGTACAAAAATGGTTTAATTGAGTGTACATAAAGGTTTTAATTGAGTGTATAAAAATGGTTTAATTGAGTGTACATAAAGGTTTTAATTGAGTGTATAAAAATGGTTTATTTGAGTGTGCAATAGATGGTTTATTCACCAACTAGTGACATAATAATGTCATCATCGTATAATTTCTCAGTGAAAAAACAGCCAATTCCAAAAATATAAATACTTTCAATAAATCTAAAAAATGACATTGGCCACAATTTACCTATGAATTCAGTTATAAATTATCTCAAAATCTACCAAAGAACCAACAACTAGAAATCACCAGTACAAAAATGTTTTAATTAAGTGTATAATAAATAGTTTAATTGAGTGTACAAAAAGGATTTAATTGAGTGTACAAAAATGTTTTTCTTGAGTGTACAGGAAATAGTTTAATTGAGTGTACAAGCATGGTTTAATTGAGTGTACAATAAATGGCTTAATTAACAATACAATAAAGGGTTTAATTGAGCGTAAAATAAATGGTTTAATTGAGTGTACAATAAATGGTTTAATTGAGTGTACAGGAAATAGATTAATTGAGTGTACAAAAAAGTTTTAATTGATTGTACAAAATGGTTTAAAAGAATGTACAAAAATGGTTTAACTGAGTGTATAAAACATGGTTTATTTGAGTGTACAAGAAATGTTTTAATTAAGTGTCAAATAAATGGTTTAATTGAGTGTACAAGAAATGGTTTATTTGAGTGTACAAAAAGGTTTTAAATGAGTGTATAAAATGGTTTATTTGTGTGAGCAATAGATGGTTTATTTGACTGTACAAACATGGTATAATTGGATGTACAATAAATGATGTGATTAAGTGTACAATAAATGGTTTAATTGAGTGTACAATACATGGTTTAATTGACTGTACAAAAATGGTTTAATTGAGTGGACAGGGAATTGTTTAATTGAGGGTACAAAAATGGTTTAATTGTGTGTACAATAAATGTTTAATTGAGTGTACAGTAAAAGGTTTAATTGAGTGTACATAGAGGTTTTAATTGGGTGTATAAAAATGGTTTACTTGAGGGTGCAATAGATGGTTTATTTGAGTGTAGAAAAACGGTTTAATTGAGCGTACGAAAATGTTTTAATTATTTGTGCAATACATGGTTTAATTGACTGTACAATAAATGGTTTAATTGAGTGAGAAAAATGGTTTAATTAAGGGTACAATAAATGGTTTAATTGAGTGTACAGAAAGGGTTTAATTGAGTGTACTGGAAATAGTTTAATTGATTGTACAAAAATGGTTTAATTGCGTGTAAATAAATGGTTTAATTGAGTGTACAGGAAATAGTTTAATTGAGTGTACAAAAAGGTTTTAATTGAGTATATGAAAATGATTTATTTGAGTGTGCAATAGATGGTTTATTTGTGAGTACAAAAATAGTTTAATTGAGTGTACAAAACTGTTTTATTTGAACGTATAATAAACGTTTTATTTAAGTGTACAATAAATGGTTTAATTGAGTGTACAATAAATGGTTTAATTAAGTATACAATAAATGGTTTAATTGAGTGTACGAAAAATGTTTTAATTGAGTGTACAATAAATGGTTTAATTTAGTGTACAGGAAACAGTTCAATTGAGTGTACAAAAAGGTTTTAATTGAGTGTACAAAATGGTTTAATAGAGTGTAAAGAAATGGTTTAATTGAGTGTATAAAATATGGTTTATTTTAGTGTGCAATCAATGTTTTGATTGCGTGTAAGAAATGGTTAATTGAGTGTACAAAAAGGTTTTAATTGAGTGTACAAAAATGGTTTATCTCAGTGTATAAAAATGGTTTAATTGAGTGTACAAAAAATGGTTTAATTGAGTGTACAATAAATGGTTTATTTGAGTGTATACAATTGAGTGAGAAAAATGGTTTAATTGAGTGTACAACAAATGGTTTAATTGAGTGTACAAAAATAATTTAATTGGGTGTACAAAAAATAGTTTTGATCTTGTGTACAATAAATGGTTTAATTGTGTGCACAGAAAATGGTTTAATTGCGTTTACTAAAAAACGGTTTATTTGAGTATTTTGGATGATATTTCAGTATTTTTGTATTATCTTTTCATATCAGTAATATTCCAAATAATATTTTGATCTCTAAATTATGCTCCAAACATCTATTAAAATATCCAAAGATATAAATATTTACGGATGCAGCAACAACACCAACTAGTGACATAATAACGTCGTCAGGGTCGTATCATTTAAAAAGAGGTTTAATTGACGGTACAAAACTGGTTTAATTGAGTCTACAGGAAGAGGTTTAATTAAGTGTACAATAAATGGTTCAATTGAGTGTACAAACACTGGTTTATTTGAGTGTACAATGAATGGTTTAATTGAGTGTACAAATATTCCTTTAATTGAGTGTACAATAAATGGTTCATTTGAGTGTACAAAACATGGTTTATTTGAGCGTGCAATAAATGGTTTAACTGAGTGTACAAAAAGGGTTTAATTGAGTGGACAGGAAATAGTTTAATTGAGTGTACAAACATGGTTAATTAAGTGTACAATAAATGGTTTAATTGAGTCTACAATGAATGGTTTATCTGAATGTACACATATTCGTTTAATTGAGTGTACAATAATTAGTTTAATTGAGTGTACAGGAAATATTTTAATTGTGTAGACAAAAATGGTTCAATTGAGTGCGCAATAAATGGTTTAATTTATTGTACCCTTAATTAAACCATTTTTCTCAATCAATTAAACCATTTATTGTACAGTCAATTAAACCATCTATTGCACACTCAAATAAACCATTTTTATACACTCAATTAAAACCTTTATGCACACTCAATTAAACCTTTTCTTGTACGCTCAATTAAACTGTTTATTGTACACTCAATTAAACCATTTTGTACACTCAATTAAACAATTTCCTGTACACCCAATTAAACCCTTTTTGTACAGTCAATTAAATTATTTCCTGTACACTCAATTAAACTATTTATTGTACACGCAATTAAAGCATGTTCTGTACACTGAAATAAACCATTTGTGTGCACTCAAATAAACCATATATTGCACACACAAACCATTTTTATACACTTAATTAAAACCTTTTTGTGCACTCAAACAAACCATTTCTTGTACACTCAATTAAAACATTGATTGCACACTCAAATAAAGTATATTTTATACACTTAATTAAACCATTTATTGTGCACTCAAATAAACCATTTATTGTACACTCAATTAAACCATTTATTGTACACTCAATTAAACTATTTCCTCTACACTCAATTAAATCCTTTTTGTACACTCGATTAAACTATTTCCTGTACACTCAAACCCTTTTCTACACTCAATTAAAGCATTTATTGTACATTTAATTAAAACATTTTCGTACGCTCATTTATACCCGTTTTGTACTCTCAATTAAACCTTTTTTGTACACTCAATTGAACTGTTTCCTGTACACTGAATCTATTTCCTGTACACTCAATTAAACCATTTATTTTACACTTAATTAAACCATTTATTGAGCACTCAATTAAACTATTTCCTGTTCACTCAATTAAACCATTTATTGTACACTCAATTAAACCCTTTTTGTACACTCAATTAAACTATTTCCTGTGCACTCAAATAAACCCTTTTCTACACTCAATTGAACCATTTATTGTACACTTAATTAAAACATATTCGTACGCTCATTTATACCCGTTTTGTACACTCAATTAAACCCTTTTTGTACACTCAATTAAACTATTTCCTGTACACTCAATTAGACTATTTCCTGTACACTCAACTAAACCCTTTTTGTACACTCAATTAAACCATTTATTGTACACCCAATTTTTGTACACTGAAATAGACCATTCTTGTACACCCAATTAAACTAAACCATTTTTGTACACTCAATTAAACCCTTTTTGTAAACTCAATTAAACTATTTCCTGCACTCTCAATTAAACCATTTTTGTACACTCAATTAAACCCTTTTTGTACACTCAATTACACTATTTCCTGTGCACTCAAATAAACCCTTTTCTACACTCAATTGAACCATTTATTGTACACTTAATTAAAACATATTCGTACGCTCATTTATACCCGTTTTGTACACACAATTAAACCCGTTTTGTACACCCAATTAGAATATTTCTTGTATACTCAATTAAAACCTTTTTTACATTCAACTAAACCTTTTACAGTACACCCAATTAAACCATTTATTGTACACTCAATTAAACCATTTTTGTGCACTCAATTAAACTATTTTCCTGTACACTCAATTAAACTATTTATTGTACACCCAATTAAAGCATGTTCTGTACACTGAAATTAACCATTCTTGTACACTCAAGTAAAACGTTTTTGTACACTCAAGTAAAACGTTTTTGTACACTCAAGTAAAACGTTTCTGTACACTCAATTAAACTATTTATTGTACACTCAATTAAACTATATATTGTACACTCAAATAAACCATTTTCTACCCTCAATTAAACTATTTCCTGTACACTCAATTAAACCATTTATTGTACACTCAATTAAACCATTTTTTTACACTCAAATAAACCATCTTTGTACACTCAATTAATCCATTTATTGTACACTTAATTAAACATGTTTGTACACTCAATTAAACTATTCTTTGTACATTCAATTAAACTGTTTCCTGAACACTCAATTAAACCCGTTTTGTACACCCAATTAGAATATTTCTTGTATACTCAATTAAAACCTTTTTGTACACACAATTAAACCATTTTTGTGCACTCAATTAAACTATTTCCTGTACACTCAATTAAACTATTTATTGTACACCCAATTAAAGCATGTTCTGTACACTGAAATAAACCATTCTTGTACACTCAAGTAAAACGTTTTTGTACACTCAAGTAAAACGTTTTTGTACACTCAATTAAACTATTTCCTGTACACTCAATTAAACTTATTTATTGTACACTCAAATAAACCATTTTTCTACCCTCAATTAAACTATTTCCTGTACACTCAATTAAACGATTTAATGTACACTCAATTAAACCATTTTTGTCCACTCAATTAAACCATTTATTGTACACTCAATTAAACCATTTTTGTACACTCAAATAAACCATTTGCTGTACACTCAATTAAACATGTTTTACACTCAATTAAACTATTTATTGTACATTCAATTAAACCGTTTTGTACACTCAATTAAACCCTTTGTGTACACCCAATTAGAATATTTCCTGTACTCTCAATTAAACTCTTTTTGTACACTCAATTAAACCATTTATTGCACACTCAAATAAACCATTTTTCATACACTCAATTAAAGCATGTTTTGTACACTCAGATAAAGTCACTATTTTACACTCAAATAAACCATTGTTGTACACTCAATTAAACTATTTCCTGTACACTCAATTAAACTATATATTGTACACTCAATTAAACCATTTATTGTACACTCAATTAAACCATGTTTGTACGCTCAATTAAACCACATATTGTACACTCAATTAACCCGTTTTTGTACACTCAATTAAACTATTTCCTGTACATTCAATTAAACTATTTTTGTACACTCAATTAAACCGTTTATTTACAGTCAATTAAACCATTTTGATGCACTGAAATGGACCATTCTTGTACACTCAATTTAAACGTCTACCGACTGAGCTAATATTCGTGCCTAAAATACGAACGTGAGAATGGAGAAGCC
>VCCN01002354.1:5337861-5348775 GCA_006491835.1 Architeuthis dux
TGGAAAAATGCTTACCCAACAAAAACACCACCACGTTAGAAAGACCGGTGGATGAAACGTCTACAGACGCTTGCACCTAAACAGCAAATTAAACCACCCCGACAACATTTAATAACTGACAGAGACTAACGAACTCATCTACAAATCGAAGGATAACAGCGGAATAAGCAAGGAATACACAGACCCATCTACCTGTAAACATGATGTCTATTCCCAAGGACAGACTCAAACTTTACAACGCAAGAATAACGAACATAATGGATATTCCATTACCTGGATAAAAATGTGGTAGACATCATAAACACTGTATATTACGGATCTCATAATTAACTATGTCTTATATAGAGTTTGTTTTGTAGAATTCAGCTGCAATTCGTCTAATAATCTTGTTTAATCTGTGCTGATCCCTTTACATTTATTTGTATTTTTTTGTTTTTACGGCTATGTTTATTTGTATTTTTATTTTTATTTTGTATATGTACTCTACGTATTCTACCATTTATGGGTATATATATATATATATATATGTTCCAAGGCTGTTTGAGGTCCATATACACACTACAGCTTACCCACACTCTCTCTATTCACCCTACGTACTCTTACACATACATGGAACACACTCATATATACGTACATTACTCTGACTCATGCTTTCTAATACGCACACGCACTCATATACGCAATAATACACACACACTCAGTCTTGACACTAATCCCTTAACAGCAGGGGCCACGAGACATACTGATAAACGGCCACCTAGGACCAGACAGTCCTTAATATAACTTACCCACACACTCTCTATATTCACCCTACCATTCGTACACACACACACACACATAACACACTCACACACACGTACATAACTATGACTCACACTTCCTAATACGCACACGCTTTCATACTTACACACACGCTTGGCATTAATCTCCTAACAGCAGGTGTCAGCAGCCAAACTGATAACTGGCCATTTTTGCCACCATTCAGACAACAGACATAGATCACACTATCCACACACCCTTACTAACCCGCCCACATTATTATACTCACGCCCACTCACATATTCAACCAGACAATCAAGGAACATATGTACTTAATAGGCCCTGAACATATTTATTTAACATAGTTACAGGATGCTAGCATTTTGAATTTTGAATTTTGGTCTCTCTCACTTCCCAAATATGCGTTGATAATGAAATATGTTTGAAACTGCAGTCCGCATTGCACATCACCAAAAAAGAGAGGTCCACCATATGAAACGCATTTAAAAAAGAACCTGCTATTCATGAGTTCATTCAGTATGAGGGATTTTACAATTTTGTTGTTGTTGTTTTCTGGCAATTCCCCCATATTCCAATCCGCCCACCCCGCAGTTATTAGAAACCTTCAACCATAGTTGTCTTCAGTTTTTAAGTTGGTCTGGCTGGCTAGGTATGTATAACGCGTACAGGTCGCACCATTGGAACTAGAGGCTGAAAATTTCAACATTCCTTATTATGTCTAGAAAAATATTTGTTTTTTAAAAGATTCTTAGTGGGGAGGTTCAATTTTCAATGTAAGTTTATGCTAAATTGATCACTTAGTTTGTATCCGGCAGCATTCACGCTTGTATTTTCTTTTTAATTCAGACTTTTTTAGTGATCACTGCACAACAAAATGCGAGAGAAGTAATTTATTCATTAATCACCCCGTTTTTCCAAATTTTTAATTGATCACCCTCAACACGACATGCTGCCAAAATAGGTTTTTAACGCGATGGTCTCTATTGGTTGAATAACCAGACCTGGTGAGAATAATGTTTCTGCACTGATTAAATACAGGCCAATCAAAAGACAATTAAGTTCCGTCAGGATAAAAGGGTTCAAATGAAATCAAATTATCACATGAACCACTTCAGTCAGAATAGAAGTTGGAATGGAGTCTGACCATGCAGCAACCAGTCTTATATTCGTTCTTTTTGGAACGTAAAAATAATGTTATTTTAGCTTTCAGTTTGTTTACTTGATGCTTTCTCATCTGCTTTTTTCTGTGATAATGGTTTGGCAATTGCTAAGTGTTTTGAAACCTCACTGCTATAATGTACTGAGGTTGCAAAAAGCTATCGTGCTAATTTCATCAAGGACTCAATCAGTAATGACAATTGCCGACAGAGGGAACCATTGATCTCCAGAGACAAACACTAATCACAGTTTCGATTTCAGCTTATGTAATCGAGAACAATTTATATGATAATTAGAAATGTTACTTGGGTTGAAATATATTCCAAAACAGGTCTGGTTATTCACTCAATAGAAACCGTCACGTGACCAACGTCTTTTTGGCAGCATGCCGTGTTGGAGGGTGATCAATTAAAAATAATGAATGAGTTACTTCTTTCAACTTTTGTTGGGCAGTGATCGCTTAAAAAAAGTCTGTATTTTTACAAAAAATAAGCGTGTATGCTGCCGGACACAAACTAAGCATAAACTTACATTGCATATAAAAATCACACACACACACACACTGTTTGGCTGCCCTTTCCTTCTAACTGTTGTATGGTTTGAACTTTGGTGGGAGGGGAGGTGCCAGTGGCCAAGTGGTTAGCAACACTGAAAATAGAATCTCCGAGCAGAGTTCAAACTCTGAGACAATCTGCGTTCATTTCACACTAATGCCCTTGAGAAAAACATGAATACCCCCCACCCCCACTAAAAACCTATTTAGGGACGAGGGGTTAAAGAAATAAAAACAAGTTTTTTCTAGACATAATAAGGTGTAAATGTTTAGATTTTCAGCCCTCTAGCTCCATTGGTGCGGCCTGTACGCGTGATACATAGATAGCCAGACCAACTTAAATACTGAAGAAATCTATGTTGACAGTTTTGTTTGATGGTTTCTAATAGTCCTTAAACTTAGCCAGCTTATATTGTGTCTTGTTTGGTCGGCTTTAAAATAAGCTGCTGATTAGATATTGTCTACAACAATGGCTCTGAAACTTTTTCTTCTGGCGTACCCGTTCATCCTGTCCGACCGTGTTGGCGTACCCCTCTTTGTGAAGGACATAGTGTATCCTGTATGGATAGACATGTAGTATTTGTTAGTAATTTAATTTAATGTTACATATGGTGTTAAATTCGAAATATATGGACGGCGTAAAACGATAATGACAAATTTGTTCCGTAATTGACTTAGATAACCTTAACCCTAACCCTAACCCTAAACTTAACCCTAAACCTAACCCTAAACACTAACCCTAACTCTAACTCTAACTCTAAACATTAACCCTAAACCTAACTTATAACTTTTGTAAATGTAAAAGTTTTAAATAGTCACGTTTTCTGCTTTCATTTGAAAATGAAATTTTTGAAAAATAAATTCACAGATACGGTTAAAAAGTAAAAAAACAAACTAATCAGTGAACATTTCAAAATTCGTGAAGAAAAAATGCCGTTCTGATGTTCTGAGTCAAACATAGTGCAGCGAAATCTAATGCGGAAATATATTTAATTTAACGCGGAAAAGGTAACAATCGCCTTACATTTTAATAAGATGGGTGAGCTTGGGTCTGTCCAACAAGTCACTCAATTCTTGGCACAGTTTCAGAGAGACACACACGCATATCATCCCCAATTGACAGTTTTGCACGAAACTTTGGTCTATACTAGAAAACAGGTCTGGTTAGTCACTCAATAGAGACCGTCACATGACCAACTTCTTTTGGCAGTATGCCGTGTTGGGGGTTATCAATTAAACAAATTTGAAAAAGGGGTGATCAATGAATAAGTTACTTCTCTCCTATTTTGTTGTGCAGTGATCGCTAAAAAAAGTCTGAATTAAAAAAAAACAAGAATGCTGCTGGACACATACTAAGGGTTCAATTTAGCATGAACTTACATTGCAAATTGACCCCCCCCCATCCACTAAAAACCTATTGGGGGGAATTTTCAAAAAACAAAAAATCATTTTTCTAGACATAATAAGAGTAAATGTTGAAATGTTCAGCCCTCTAGCTCTGATACATACATACATAGCCAGCCAGCCAGACCAACTTGAAAACTGAAGACACCTATTTTGATAGTTTTGGTGACAGTTTTGGTTGACGGTTTCTAATATGCAAATCATCTCTGCCACAATTACGGCATGCGTCAATCGGGCGATAGGACATAAGTTACAATTCTCATCGAATCAACGAGCTTTATGATTTTTGAACACACGAAAAACAAGTGTGGTTGCTTCAGGGTCAAACCCCACTCTGACTGAAGCTTAAATAACTTAGCTTATAAATTTGGAAAATATTTCAATTTTGTAAAAACAGTTTACCTTTAACTGAAAAAAATCTTTAAATTTGGTCATGGAAGGAGACTTAATTAATTAGTATCTAGATATTTTTCTAGATAAATGGCATGAATATCTATATATAATTTGAGGCAATTTTAGATATAAATTGAAAAATAAAGTTGGCCTGTAGGGGTCAGATGAGCTAAATTATTCTTTATAAATCTTCTAGTGGGGTTGAAATAAGGTTGCATGCCAAATCTCGGCCTCATCAGTAGCCTTGAAGGGTTATAATTTTGGTGAGGGTCATTGTCGTTGTCATTGTCATTGTCATTGTTGTTACCAGGGGAAAATAAAGTCAACTCCAGAATAGGAGTTTGACAACTTAGTTTTCATATTTACTGGTCCGCTGCGTTGCCGATTCAACCATACAAGCAAATGCTTCAGACATTCTAGTATGTAAATATTTCATTCATGTTTTAAGCATAAGTACGACTGAACAAAGCACGAACATCATTCTGATTGGGACATTCATTAATACAAAGTTCCTGCCACCTGAACGTTTCTGCGGGAACCAAAGCTTTCAGGTTACGTACGAACTACGGAGATGGTAAACTTTAATTGGTTGAGTCAAGTTTCAAACGCGTTTAGTGAATCGAAAGAACGGTTTTCTGGAATAAGGATCCCAAATGAACAGATCCCTGTTCCTTCTCACGAGGAAAACTTGGTAACTTCTGCCACCCGCACTCTTGTACAAAACTACAAAGAATACCAAAATTATCGTATTTTGCAGTGTCCAAGACTTTTGGCTGTTTGGAAAATAATGTTTCATTTTTGGAGACTGAATGTAGAATCAGGACACCAAAATTGATTCACACTGTAATCAAAATTTAATTTGATTTAATCAAAACAAGGATTAAATATAGAATTAACTACATAAGTATATCCCTTGAAACTTTGCACGCACACACACTCAATGAGTAGGGGAAATGTTTTTTGTTTTTGTTTTTTGACCCCCCCCCCGCCAAATAGGCTTTGAGAGGGGGGTTCAATATGCAATGTAAGTTCATGCTATGTTTTTAGAAAATTCAGACCTTTTTTAGTGAACAAAATGCGAAAGAAATAACTTATTCATTGATCACCACTTTTTCCAACTTTTTAATTGATCACCTCAAACAAATATAATAAGCATATATGGATGGCGGTGATTCATAATTTTCCTTGGAATGCTAGTTATAACTTCTTTTTTTCATTTTCTATATTCCAGATATAACTTGGAAAAAGCAGACGTTTGGTCCATAACTCATCGGATGCGTGAAGGTAAGTCAAATCAAATTTAATGAAGTTGTTCCTTCATTGATACTCATGCAGCTGATAATTGTTTTTGTTCCCGGCGGGAAAAAAGCCTGGGACTATCATTCGCTATGGGTGTCTTTCGTCGTCGTCATGGGTGAATCTTTCTTCTCAATTGGATAACTTCGTTTTTCTTTAATATATTTCAATGAAATGTTGTATCTAGGCTTGTGGAGAGATTCTACCTGGGGAGATGGTGAGTTATGGCCGATTCGATAGTTTGTTTACATTTTATAAACAAAGACGTTGTTTTTGTTTACAATTGGGAAGATTTCTCAAATCTTGACCGATTTTGCCGAAATTTGTTTATAATGTTGACAAGACCCCATGAATTGAAAAATGGTGAATTACGGTCTATCCGATTCTTTGTTTATATTTTATATGTAACTAACCATATGTCAATATGCAAAAGTATGTTGAACTTTGGAACTGCTGAACCGATTAGAATAAAAATTGTTATATAGATTCTTGGGCACCCAATTAGTGAAAATATATAACGTTTTAAGAATTTAATGGTTTGAATAATAATAAAAAAGTCGGGTATCACGGAGTTAACGGTCCTAATAAACAACTAATTGGAACTCTATATCTCTCTCTATTACAACCTATTTCAATTGCCGGGGACCTGTTTTTTTCTGAATTCCTGAGAATTATCATTACTAGGATAGTACCCGTTCCAAAGGTGCAAGTTTGGAAGTGGGCGGACTATGGGTTGTGGAGCAGCCTGTCATAATTGTTATGTAAAATAATTTTCCGTCCGTCGTACGAAACTACAGCTGTAAAGTATTTCAGTTACTTCTCTTCAGTGTTGCCAATTTAGATATTTTATATCTAAAATTAGATAATTCTCAAGGGAGATAATTTATAGAAAATATGAAGAAAGATGTACATTCCGTAATTTGTTTATTTTTGTTAGATTTCTCGAGAACCGTAGATCGAAACAACTTCAAACTCGACATTGCACTGCTTTGTGTGTTGTCTAATGTATCTGGCAAATGACAATTTCGTACAAAATGGGCAGTGTTCGAGTAATCGCGGTGCACAGATTTCTTCGGTTGTAGTGAGATAATATACTGATTTACTCGACATCAGAATCAGTTGAAGAGGCAGATAAGCGACACCAAGTGGCATTTGGATTATAAGACTAAATCTCTACTACCAGATTGGGGACACATGGCCGATAAAAACATTGGTTAAGTATATCTAGTAACCTGCCTGGCGGTGGCGGGTTCAATCTCTTGGTCGGGTAGTGCAGAAAAGTCATATACCCGGGTTCAATGGAAGAGGCAGACAAGCGACATTGCAAGGACGAACCAACTAGGAAAAATTAACTGATACGAGATATCCCCTGGCATGGACAGCGGAATGAGAACAATCTACCTACTGGATTGAATAAAGGGCTCCGTTCGAAATTCCCTGAATATTACGGTGTACGACAGACACCTGAAGAAGCCTGGATTGTACAACGACCGAAACGTTGTGATTATAGCAACCAAGAGTTAACGATCCTAATAAACATTAAACAAATTTTACAATTGTGGAAATGTCTCATATTCGGACCAATTTTGCGGAAATTTGGCTATAATGTTGACAAAACCCCAGGAATTGTACAATAATTACACCGTGCAACGAGACTTTTGTTACTGGGTAGTGAGTGTTATTTTCTGATTGCTTATATGTGTAAAAAATACAGAAAATGGTTAATATTCACCTCAAACTTTGCTTTTGCGGCCAGGATAGTGATATTCATATGTAGTTGTTTTTCTTATTGGAAACAAGTAGAATTCAAATTATCACTGTCCTAGTCACAAAAGCAAAGTTTGAAGGGAATAATTGACATGTTCTATACTTTTTAAACATAACCAATCAGAAAATAACACTTATTACTCAGGAACCAAAAAAGTTTTTTAAAATGTTGCACAGTGTTATCATTGTCAATGTGTGACTTTATATTGGCGTAATATCTCGTCAGCCGCTGCAAAACAAATAATTTACATTTCTTTAAATTCCTCATCTAACAATTATTTTGAACCACTATCCGATTCACGGCTAGAGTTAGAAGACCAAGAACTTGCAAAAATATCGCCCGACATTTCTTCATGGGCGCCGTCATTTTAAATGTCCAGGATGTTGTTTACTAAGGGCTGCCTAAATCACATTTACCAGCGGTAGGCACGAATAATGCAACCTTGTGAATCTGGAGACAGAGGCGTAGCTAGAGATTTGAGGACCCGGGAGCTTGGCTCCTTGAGGGGCCCCCTCCAACAGTTAGTGAGATTTGTCAGTAGAAATGCAGTTATAAAGCTTTTGGTTTTCCAAATAGCCCCCCGGCCCCCTCAGCTATGCCTCTGTATGGAGAACTAGAGTTAGTTACCAAGACAGGAAAATTAGATTGCACTATTTTCAGTGCAGCATACGTACTTACAGGACCTGTCAATGTATGAAGTAATATCGGCGAAATATCTCGCCAGCCGCTCCAACCAAAGAAATTTCGGCAATAATGCACTTCGGAGAACGGCCATTTAGAATGGCTAAAAGTGGGTAGATCTTTTTTTAAATGGCTAAAATTGGGTAACTGTATACGATCCAAATACTCATACAAAGGCTCCAAAAATATATACCATATTGACCAGATATTAATGTTCAAATAACGTTATTCTTGATCTAAAGGCAACGTTCTTTATATTTATATGTAAATATTTATTTTATTTATATTTATTTATACTTTTTGAAGCCTTTGTATTAGTGTTTTTGAGCGTATACAGTTACCTGGCAATTAAATCTACCCAATTGTAGCCATTTCTTAAAAAGATCTAGCCACTTTTAGCCATTAGAAATGGCCGTTTCCCGACCATTATTGCAAAGCTTGCCGACATTTCTTGTGAGATATCTCCTCCACAAATGCTGCACGGACGCCCTCTCCAACTTCTGCATCGACAGAAACATAAACCAGCAACTAATATTTTGAACCAAGAACCAATTCTCGTTATTTTACATTGATTCACTCGGACTAGTGATTTATGGTTAGGTATTAAAAATTACTTTAATTTAAGGTTATACATAAAAGAACTGAAACTACCAGAATATAAACAAACATGGCCGCCGATTGGAATGAAAGATAGGTTTATGGGTGCTATTTGAACTTCTGCCTTCTGGTTGAGTCTTGGTAGCTCAATTGGTAGAGCAAACAGGCCTAAACTGTGCTCCCTCCATAAGAGTGTAGGTTCAAAACCCACCTATGGCTTATTCTTTATTTTCCGATCGATGCTGTTTGCTTACTGTCGAAGGGTAATCGGCCTGAACAAAAAGTTGTATGAAAAGCAACTAATAAATTAAGGTTACGGTAAAAAGTAGTCATAAAAATAATATCTTTTTTGTTTTTAAGGTTTAATTAATTGGGTATATGCGAGTTTTTTTTATCGATAAATGTTTTCATCTAGATATTTGAAAATTAAAAAAAAAGTAACTTCCCGAGCAGGAGAGAGTGTACGGTGGGGGGAGTGTACGGATCCGCTGGACCCACCCTGAATCCGAGCCTGCTACGGAATATAGAATATGAGTTTATTATCGACAGAAGACGGCTTCGTCCCTGTAACCTTATCTGCGCATGCGTGTGTCAGCAGTGGCATGAAGTGTAAACTTTCCAAAACTCTCTGGTGATAACACGAGATGATGTGCAGAGACGTCAAACCATTTAGCAATATTTGCAGTTTCATATATCGCCCGCTACCCTCGGCATTCCCTTATGCTTAAAACATGAATTAAATATTTACATACTAGAATGTCTGAAGCATTGGCTTGTATGGTTGAATCGGCAACGCAGCGGACCAGTAAATATGAAGACTAAGTTGTCAAACTCCTATTCTGGAGTTGACTTTATTTTCCCCTGGTAACAACAATGACAATGATAATGACAACGACAATGACCCTCGCCAAAATTATAACCCTTCAAGGTTACTGAGGAGGCTGAAATTTGACATGCAACCTAGTTTCAACTCCACTAGAAGATTTATAAAGAAAATTGGGGTCACCTACAAGCTATTTTTCTTTTCAGTTTCTATATAGAATTACCATTACGATATTATTGTCAAACTCCAGTCGAAGTTATTATTTTATTTTTCTCCCGTAGCAAGAACAATCCTCACCTAATTCAGGGGACTAAACTCTTCACTGTTTGTTAACGTCGCATTAAACCAAACCGATATATAAAATTAACATTTCCCTACCGTGATTTGAAATTACGACCAAGTGATTGCTAGGCAGCTCTCTTACCAACTGAGCCAAACTGACAAGAAGAAGAACAACAAGAAGAAGAAGAACAACAACAACAACAACCACCACCTAACATAGGGGAGTAAACTCTTCACTGTTGGTCTGGAGAAAAGAAAACGGACTACCTCATAAAGGTTTTATTGAAAAAACATTTAATCGAAATTGAGATTGTCCCTTTTAAAATAGTCCCCTGCAGCAGCTACACATCGCTGACAACGTCTTTTCAACTTCTGGAAGAACTCCTTGTAGTCATTTTTAGGAATCGCATCTAGATCTACCTTCGAATCTCTTCAATGCTTTCAAAATGGCGTCCTTTTAATGTGCATTTTAATTTTGGAGATAAGAATAAGTCAAATGGGGCCAAGTCAGTTGATTATGGTGGATGGGGAATTAGGGTGACTTTGTTTTTTGCAAAAAAATGTTTTACCCGAAGGGCAGGTCTTCTGCCATTGCCACTCTGTGTTTCTTTCTGCTCTTTGCAGCAACATGTCTCATGTTCAAATCCTTGGTTAAAACGTCTTGGCAAGAACCGTAAGATATTCTTACATCTTCTGATACTTCTCTAACAGTCAGATGTTGATTAGCACGGATAATTTTTGCGAACTTTGCATTTTCGTTGGTTTTGAAAGATAAAGGTCTGCCTATTCTTTTGTCATCTTTGACTGAAGTTCTGTCTTCTTTAAAGCGCTTAACCCTTTATAGGGCACCCTAAAAATATTTTAGATATCAAAACAACCTTATAACCAATATATAATCACTAAAAACACATGGTCCGACTCAGGGCATCTTCTTCAAAGGCCATTTTAAAAGGTTTGAAACAAAACTTCAAACAGTCTCTCTGCTCTTCAATACGGTCGATCTGTAAAATAACAGGATTGAAAAAAGTATAAAAATCACAATAGAATTCGATGCAATTGAGATATTTAAATAAATTCAACCAGATTCAGTTCACAAATGTTAACTTTATGATTTCATGTATCTATTTCGCCATGGCAACACCAGCCTCGACCGGATGCGGATATCAAAACACGTTCTCT
>VCCN01002354.1:5410895-5421982 GCA_006491835.1 Architeuthis dux
ATACTACTAGTTCTCAAACGTAAACAAACTACCTACCACTCCCTGCCACATGTTAATGAAATATTTTATTTTCATTCAAACTACACGACTATGTAACATCGACATATTTCATTAACGTGTGGCAGGGAATTGCGGAGAGTTTGTTTATGTTTGAGAACTAGTAGTATTAAGAGGTGGCAGGGATAGTTTTTGCATCGATATATTTCATTAACGTGTGGCAGGGAATGGCAGGGAATGGCAGGTATAAAAAGTACTGCCATGTGTTTATCTTGATTACTCTTTTATTGTCTCTCTTCCTCTCCTTCGTATACGCACACACACACACACATACGACCCACTTATTGAAAAAGAAGTGTTTTGTTATGAATGATAAGCATGTCATGGTGCGTATTTTTGCTTTGTATACATGAACATTAACAATGAACATCTTTGCAATCACTTACAATCTTTCTCTGAGTCCACAGTACAGAAGTACATGCATATATGTGAATGTGTTCATATTTGTGTACATATTGGATCTCATACAAATAGTAATACTCAGATGTGAACAGGTACATTTAAGTACGTACACAAACGCACGCTTGTGTGACCTATTTATAAAAATAAGTAGGTCATTATTTTCTTTGTATCTGAGTTTACTTCCTCGTACTGAGCGACAGTCAGCAAGTTGGTCACGCGAACCATTGCTTAGTGTACATCGGGTTCGATCTTCAGTGGGCGCCCTGCTATTGTGGCCTTGTGCCAGACTGGGATAAGATTAAATATCTGCATTGGGCGCCTGTTGTATAGTGAACGTTAGCTACATGGTGCCATGAGTTCGATCCTAGCTTGGCGCTCCGCTATTGTGGCCTTGTGCCGGACTAGACTAAGATTAAATGTCTGCCTTGAAGAAGTGTGTGTTATATATTGTTAGTGAACACTGTGTGTGTTGTATAGTGTTAGTTAACGTAGTTTGTGCTATATACTGTTAGTTAACGTAGTTTGTGGTATTTACTGTTAGTTAACGCAATTTGTGTTTATATTCTGTTAGTTAACGTAATTTGTGTTATATACTGTTGTTAACGTAGTTTGTGGTATATACTGTTGTTAACGTAGTGTGTGTTATTAACTGTTAGTTAACGTAGTGTATGTTATATACTGTTAGTGAACGTAGTTTGTGGTATATCCTGTTAGTTAACATCGTGTGTGTTATATACTGTTAGCGTAATGTATATGATATATTGTTAGTTAACATAATCTGCGTTATATACTGTAAGTAAACGTAATGTGTTTTATAGGGTTAGTTAACGTAGTGTGTGCTATATACTGTTAGTTAACTCCCAACCCAAGTGACTATGTGTAATCTTTACATAGAACAGGTCTGGTTAGTCACTCAATAGAAACCGTTACGTGACTCCTGTTTTTGGCAGCATGCCGTGTTGGTGGTGATCAATTGAATAATTGGAAAAAGGTGTGATCAATGAATAAGTTACTTCTCTCGCCTTCTGTTGGACAGTGATCACTAAAAAAAGTCCGAAATTTAAAAAAGAAAACAATCGAGAACACTGCTGGACACTAACAAAGTGACCAATTTAGCAAGAATTTACATTGCAACAAAACACATTATGGGGGAAATTAAAAAACAAAATAAAACGTGTTATCTAGACATAATAAGGAGTAAATGTTTAAATGTTCAGCCCTCTAGCTCCATCGGTGTGGCCTGTACGCGTGATAGCCAACCAGCCATACCAACTTAAAAACTGAAGAAACCTATGTTGACAGTTTTGGTGACAGTTCTCGTTAACGGTTTCTAATATGTTTAGTTGAAGTATGTGCATATGTGTTGTTGTAGTTGTACAGGGTACAATATGTGCATGTCAACTCCAGGACAAAGTCTGGAGTTGACTTTTGTTTTCCTACGAACAAGAACAACAAGAACAACAACAGGATCAACAAGAACAGCAAGAACAATCCCTACCATAATTAGGGGTGTAAACCTATATGTAAAATCCCCATTCACCTACCATGATTTGGACTCACGACCTAGTAATTGCTAGGCTGATGTCTTACTGACTGAGCTAAATTGACAACATTGACTTACATATCTACGAAATGTATCTTAGAGATATACAAGGGCTTATTTCATTCTAATAAATAAATACATTTATACTAAACAAACACATGTTTATAATTATTTATTTATTATATATACAATGCAAAGGTTTCAGTAATCATCTTCAGTCGGAATAGAAGTCGGGGTGGAGTTTGACCCTGCAGCAGCCAGGCTTGTTCTTTTACAACTTGCATTAAGAAGAACAATCTTCACCAAAACTTGGGGTGTAAACCGATATGTAAAATCCCTGTTCCCCTACTGTGATTTGAACTCACGACCTAGTGATTGCTAGGCTGGTGTCTTACTAACAGAGCTAAATTAACAAGCCTTCGATGTTTGCCTGACACAGGTTGATTCTGCCTGACACTTCCTGACAGTATCTGACACAGGTTAACGAAATATTTCCATACAAAATCTATACCAATCAATTTTGGCCATTATTTGTGAGTTTTTTTTGCCAGAAACGTCTCGCAACTGGCAACCCTGAGGTAGTTTGTTTATGTTTGTGAAGTAGTAGTAGCAAGAAGTTCTGATCGTAATATTTCGTTAACATGTGTCAGGAAGGTAACGTCGGGTATTAAAAAACGTGTCAGGCAATGTCAGGAAGTGTCACGCAGCATCAACGTGTGTCAGGCAATGTCAAGAAGTGTCAGGCAGCGTCAAGTATTAAAAAACCTCGTGTCAGGCAATGTCAGGTAGCGTTGGGCATAACACGTAGTGCCCCTCCTGTCGTCAAAAGATGACGGCATACATGGCATTGATATTTTGTTAAGTCCTTACAATACCAAACCAACTGTAATAATGAAATGAATTAGACAAAAACATCTCAGTTGTCAATGAACGAAATTATCATATCAGCATAATTGATATACGTACTCATCGTCCGTTTTCCCATTCCTTTGGGGTGTCCGTATTACAGACAAAAAATAAATATACAAAGGGACTTGGTGTATTAATATAGTATAGATTTCTATACTCGTTCGTTTGTCATTCACATTTCTTTAAATTTGGAAAACTAAGGTTGGATTTATTAATTTGTAATTACGTGTTGTATTGTACAGGTACATTGAATAGTGCAGTTTTGATTACTGCGTGTTTTGATGTAGTGCCGTTATGGTATTGCTATACAAATTAATGTAACTAAGCTGAAAACAAAAACACATTAAGTTATAACAAGACTTTGAACAGTGCGGTTTCAATACGGAAACAGTACGGAAAATGTTGGAATCAATTAATCGCACTAATCAAGCTATACCTGTACATGTCCATGCCCTTTTAAGGCTTAAAAGGAAATATGGCTATATTGTCATGTGTGCTGTTTGTTGTCACTCACTGTGACAACAACAACTACTACCACTACTACTGTTGCCGCTTCTGCTACTACTACAGGCCTCACCCGTTATAACGTGGTGCGTTGAAGCGCGGTTCGCGTTTTAACGCGGGTGGATGGTGGACCCCATTATATTAATCTAGCTCCAAAAGAGCTAGATTTAGCCCCAAGATAGCTAGGTATAGCTCTAAATAGCTAGATATACCTGGAAAATGTCTAGATTTTTTATCGTGGTTCGGTTGCAACGCGGATGGCTTTCTTGGACCCCAACACGAGCGGTATAACGGGGGACCACTGTACTTCTACTACTACTACTACTACTACTACTACTACTACTACTACTACTACTACTACTATTCCTGCTAATAATAATATTGATAATAAATAATAATATATTTTTTTCACACTGTTTACTATTATCATTGTCATTATTGTTTCGCTATCAAAATCAATCGATTCTCCGTCCAGGAAAATAAGAGAAAGAAAGAAGGAAAAAATCAAATCTGAACGAATTGAAGGGGGGGGGGTAGATGGTTGATATCAGTAGGCACTACACTACAGACATACAGCCTTACATGGGCTTATTGGACCGAGCTTATTCTGGTCATATAGCTAGGGGGGACTGAATTGGGGCAAAAATGGTTGAGTTGGGGGAGTGGATCTTGTCCCCCACCCCCACCACCCAGTGGTAGTGTCTTTTTGTCGCTGTCGTAAGTGTTGCGAAGGTTCGTCCTCTCCGTAATCGTCCGTTCTCTATGGCTTGTATTTAATGAATGGTTTGCCCATATAAGGAGTGTGGCCAGCCAGTGACCCGACCTCGATCTGAGGTCGATACACGCGTGCGCACACGCGGGAGCAAAACTGGCTATTGTTACTCCATGTCATTCATAAGTAGAAAGAGAATGGAAGACGAAGGGGGGAGGGGGGAATAGAGACAATAGAGATATAGAGGGGGGAAAGATTAGATAAGGCAAAAAGGAAGGTAAAGGAGAAAGAGAACAACAGAGACTGTGCAGGTGAGATAGAGGGAGAGTTTGAAAATGGAGTCAAGAGGTAAATAGAGTAAATAGAGACAGAAGGAATTATATAAGGAAAAGGGGAAGGGGAGAGGAGAAAGAGAATAACAAAGATTGCAAAGGTGAGAGAGAAGAGGGGGAGAAAGACGTAAAGAAAGTAGAAGGAAAAGAAAGTGAATAGAAAGAACAATCAAGATAAACGGGAGTGAAGATGACGAGAAATGAAGAAAGTGAAACTAAAACACAAAGACTAGAAGAACGGTAATAAGGGTGAAGAGAAAGAAAGAAAGAAGCAAAGAGAGAAGGAAAGAAAGGAAGAAAGAATAATGGCGAAGAGACTGAAAGAAAGAAGCAAAGAGAGAAGGAAAGAAAGAAAGAAATAATAATGGTGAAGAGAAAGAAAGAAAGAAGGAAAGAAAGAGAGAGGGAAAAAATAGGGATGCAAAGAAAGAAAGAATAATGGTGAAGAGAAAGTAAGAAAGAAGCAAAGAGAGAATAATGGCGACGAGAAAGAAGTAAAGAAAGAGAGATGCAAAGAAAGAAAGAATAATGGTTAAGAGAAAGAAAGAAGAAAAGAGCGAAGGAAAGAAAGAATAATGGTGAAGAGAAAGAAAGAAAAAAGCAAAGAGAGAAGGAAAGAAAGAAAGACTAATGGTGAAGAGAAAGAAAGAAGCAAAGAGAAGAAGGAATGAAAGAAAGAAAGAATAATGATTAAGAGAAAGAAAGAATAATGGTTAAGAGAAAGAAAGAAGAAAAGAGAGATGGAAAGAAAGGATAATGGTGAAGAGAAAGAAAGAAAGAAGCAAATAGAGAAGGAAAGAAAGAAAGAATGATGGTTAAGAGAAAGAAAGAAGCAACGAGAGAAGGAAGGAAAGAAAGAAAGAATAATGGTGAAGAGACTGAAAGAAAGAAGCAAAGAGAGAAAGAAAGAAGGAAAGGAAAAAGAGATGGAAAGAAAGAAAGACTAATGGTGAAGAGAAAGAAAGAAGGAAGCAAAGAGAGAATGAACGAGAGAAAGAAAGAAAGAATAATGATGAAGAGAAAAAAGAAGCGAAGAGAGAAAGAAGGAAAGAAAGAAAGAATAGCAAAGAGAGATGGAAAGAAAGAAAGAAAGAATAATGGTGAAGAGAAAGAAAGAAGCATAGAGAGAAGGAAAGAAAAAAAGAAAGAATAGCAAAGAGAGATGGAAAGAAAGAAAGAAAGAATAATGGTGAAGAGAAAGAAAGAAGCAAAGAGAGAAGGAAGGAACGAAAGAAGGAATAGCAAAGAGAGATGGAAAGAAAGAATAATGGTGAAGAGAAAGAAAGAAGCAAAGAGAGAAAGAAAGAAAGAAGGAAAGAAAGCAAGAAAGATAGAAGGAATGAAAGAGGGATGGAAAGAAAGAAAGAATAATGGTGAAGAGAAAGAAAGAAAGGAAGATTAGATTAGAATGCAAGATCCTCAGATAAAGCAGCAGCTGGAGAACTGGGGGCCCGGGGGGCTTGGCTACTTGAGGGGGCCCCACCTCCAACATTTAGTGCAGTGGTTCCCAACCTAGGGGCCGCAAAGGTATTACTGGGTGTACGTGGGCAGACCTTTCAACGGCCGGGGTCCGTGTGCTTGTTGAGTAGGTAATCCTTTCAAAAACCGTGACGTAGCTAGATATTTGAGGGCCCTGGCCGGGGGGGGGGGATTTGGCACCTTGAGGAGCCCCCCTCCAACATTTAGTGAGATTTATTATTGTATAATGTTAGTAGAAATGCAGTAGGTAGGCGAACTACTATCCATAAAGATTTTGGCACCCCTCCATTCGAGGTCCGGGGTCGATTGAAAATCCCCCCCATCGCTACTCCACTGCAAAGCAGTTACGCCAAAGTTTAGTTCAAAGTTGTGAAAATCTTGGCAAACGTATGTATCGCGCGTGCAGGCCGGCTGAAAATTTAAATATTTATTCCTTATTATTTTCTAGAAAAAACTTTTTTGAAAATTCTCCCCTAAATAGGTTTAGCGTCAATTTAAAAAAGTCGAACTTCAATTTAAAAAAGGAATGTCAAAGTAAAACTCAGAGCTTCTTAAAGTGGGCGCTTAAGCGGCAGATTACCCCCACTGTAGTGTATGAAAAGATACACTCATGTATTCTTGAGTACCGAATAATATCCCCCTATTAGTTCAAGTTTTAATAATAGCCCGCCTATTTATGTATAGGCGTATCTTCAACTCCTTTAAATAGAACTTCAACTTTTTTAAATTGATGTTCAACTTTTTAAAATTGATCTTCAACTCTTCTAAATTGACCTTCAACTCTTCTAAATTGACGTACAACTTTTGAAAATTTCAATTCCACTTTTTAAAAGTGATCTTCAACTCTTTTAAATTGAAATTCAACTTTTAAAAATGTATCTTCAACTCCTTTAAATAGAAATTCAACTCTTAAATTTATGTTCAATTTAATTCTTTCAAATTGATTTTCAACTCTTCTAAATTGATCTTCAACTGTTTTAAATTGACGTATAACTGTTTAAAATTGAAGTACAACTTTTTAAAATTGATCTTCAATTTTAAAAAAATTGAATTTCAACTTTTTTAAATTGATCTTCAACACATTTAAATTAACATACAACTTTTTAAAATTGATCTTCAACTCTTTTAAATTGAATTTCAACTTTTAAAATTGATCTTCAACTGTTTTAAATTGACGTATAACTTTTTAAAATTGAAGTTCAACTCTTTTAAGTTGTTGTTCAACTCTTTTAATTTGACGTTCAACTTTTAAAATTGAAATTGAAAAGTGATCTTCAACTCTTTTAAATTGAATTTCAACTTTTAAAAATGTATCTTCAACTCCTTTAAATAGAACATCAACTTTTTAAAATTGATGTTCAACTTTTTAAAATTGATTTTCAACTCTTCTAAATTGATCTTCAACTGTTTTAAATTGAATTTTCAACTTTTATGTCGTTGAAATTCATCGTGAGCTTTTGGAGATATTGTGTAGACAAAATGCACAAACAAACAGATAGACCAGTGATTCCCAACCGTTTCAAAGTCATTCCCCACTTTTGTCAATAAGATTACTAGTCGGGGGAACTTCCATTTCAAGTTGCAACAAAGAATAATGTCAAAGAAATTATTTTGCGTATAATTAGACAGCTTTATAATAAGAATTAGTTTGATTTTATCATTGTACAGCTGCTGCTGTGTATTTGTAACTCAAAGAAAGCAAGCGAAAATAATTAGGGACACATCATTTGAAATTCCAATGTATTACCAAAAAAATGAGAATTCTGCTATCGTAACTGATATACACATCAATGTGATCTCTGTTCTTGTTTTTTGCTACTAGTTCTTCGATTTATGGGTCTATTAGTGAGAAATACCCCGACTACCCTTAAACCAAAAACATTCACCACAACTCTTTATTTTCACCTAATAGCTTTATTCCCCCCTTGGACTACCTAAATACTCCCGGGGGGAGGGGGTCCCCCGGTTGGGAACCACTGAGATAGACAAACCTGGGTGAATACATAACCTCTGCCCAACTTAGGCAGAGTTAATAAAACGTTGACATTTTTTCTGAGCTGAAAACATCTGTGATTTAATGGGTTTCCTCTCCTAATGTACCATAACGAAGAGGTTCATAAATGAAAATAGATAGATAGATAGATAGATAGATAGATAGATAGATAAACGAAAAGAAATTATCGGAAGTTCAAAATATACAGATTTACACTAATCAAAACAATCGACTGGACACTTTTGATAAACAAGAGTGGTACCTTTAATAACATCAAAGGGTGACTCAAGAGGGAGGGAAGTGCTAGTCAAAACGTCGACGGAAAATATCTAAAAATAGAAATCTGATTAATAAACGAGAACGGCGGAATTCAAAATAGCCAAAGTTAAAAATATACAGACTAAACAAGATGAATGAATGTAACCGTTAGAAACTATAAACAATCACACTATAAATGAGACTGACAGAGCGAAGACAAAAGAGAGTGTCCCCAGATACGGACTGAGAGTCATCTCCGAGGCGCCTCGACAGTCACTCTCGCCCACCCTCTCCCACTCAATTTTATGTCTGTTTTTGACAAGATTTTCTGAAGAATTACGAATAAACAGTATATTCCTTTACAAGAAAAATCGTCTCCGTCTCGATCCTTCATTGCGTTCCAGACCAATTCTTTCCAGAAACCAACCTCCGTCTTCCCGAAGTCCAGACACCGTCAACAACAAGGAGTGACGAAACCAACCAACTGTCGTTGAACGTTTGTCGCCAACCTCCAAGAAGGTGATAATGTTACACTAAAACACACGATAAACTAACAAATGGGTTTCATTCACATAAATTCCATATTAATAAATTTTAAATATAATAAGACTGATGGCTGCAGGGTCAAACTCCACTCCTACTTCTATTTCGACTGAAGATGATTACTGCAACCTTTGTATTGCATATACATATAATACATACATAATTATAATATAAAAACAATAAACTATGAAAATGAAAAATATTGAAATTCCAGTGTTCTAGACGTTATAAAATATTAAAATTCTAAAACTTCAAAATCTTACAAAAAACCTTAAAACATTTTTATGAACGTATTTCCACCTTGAGTATTGGTGTATGCCTTCTGGTGTACATGTTACGGCTGTTTAGGCCATTTTCAACATCCTGGCTGCTAGAACGTGAAAATTTAAAAATTATTTAAGCCCGTGCGTATCTGTATGATACATTTTTGTTAATATTTAAGACTTGTCAGTTTAGCTCAGTCAATAAGACAGCCGGCTACCGAGCATTTGCGCTTGAGTTCAAATCACAGTAGGGGAATGTGGATTTTCCGTATCGGTTTATCCCCTAATTCTGGTGAGGGTTGATCTTGTTGTTCTTGTTACGATAGGAAAACAAAAGTCAACTCCTGACTTTGTTCTGGAGTTTGACAATAGACCTATTCTGTCAGTAATGCTTGCATTAATTCTCTACCACTGACAATCCCTTTCCTCTTGATTTTCCGTGCCTTTTATTGTGAAATTATTTGCGCACAATGTATTTTTATTGTAAAATCATTAGCAATGTGTTTACATGATACATATAATAGCCATATTCTGTCGGTAACACTTGTATTGATTCCTGAACACTGACAATCCCTTTCTTCCTGATTGTCAATGCACTATATACAGATTGGGTGCTGGAACTTGCTAAAACAAATCTTAGGTCAAACATTGCAAAATCTAGTGATTATTCATAATCTTTCCTACCATCATGAATATTAGAAACCGTCAACCAAAACTGTCACAAAAACTGTAAAAACAGTTTTTAAGCCGATCTGCCTGGCTGGCTATCTATATATGTATGTATGTGTCGTGCGTACAGGCTGCACCAATCGAGCTAGAGGGCTGAACATTTAAAAAGTTCACTCCTTATTATGTCTAGAAAAAACATTTTTTTGTTTTTTTGAAAATCCAACTCCATAATAGGTTTTTAGTGGGGGTCCAATTTGCAATGTAAGTTTATGCTAAATTGGTACCCTAGTTTGGGTTAGGCAGCATTTACTTTGTTTTTCCTTCTAAATTTGGGCTTTTTTAGTCATCACTGCCCAACAAAAGGCGAGAGAAGTTTTTTACCCCCCCCCAATAAGTTTTTGTGGGGGTTTCAATTTGCAATGTAAGTTCATGCTAAATTGACCCCTTAGTTGTGTCACGCTTGTTTTTTAATATTTAGATTAATATTTTAATAATTAGACTCTCTAAATCATGTCATTTTTTATGATAAAATTGAAAGTAATTATTCTACTATTTTTTATGAAGTTTCGTAAATCGTCATTATTAATTTTTGACTACTATTTACCTTCCTCTGAATTTGTTGTTTATATTTTTAATCAAAACTTAAGTAAGGCCATCAATCTACGACAGTGAGTAAACATCGCAGATTGGTAGTAAAGATTTAGGTCTCTGTGTAAATAATATTATTTCCATTTGGTGTGTTGGGTTATAAGAAATAAAGAACATATTTTTCAATGTGTTTGAATGTTTTCTCCGGGCAACGCCGGTATCCCTGCTAGTTTCGTAGATAAAGTATTGTCATCAATAATCTTTTGACTAGTTTTTCTTTCATCTTATTTCTTTTTCTAGTAGTAGTAGTAGTAGTAGTAGACATAATAGTTTCAAGTTGTCCGGATCTTTTAATTAATATATATTTGCTAGTGTAGAATAATACTTCAAAAGTTCGTGGAATTTCCAGTGAATTCCTGTCTTAGTAGTAGGGATATCGAAATACAACTCGGACTTCTAGAGTTCTCGCTTTATTCGGGTGTAGAATGGAGAGAGATGAGCGGTTGAACAAGGGATAAAGTTTCCTTATTTCAAATCGTCTGACCACCTTCGACTGCATGGATAGGGGAGAATATTTTAACACACACACACTCTCTCTCTCTCTCTCTCTCTCTCTCTCTCTCTCTCTCTCTCTCTCTCTCTCTCTCTTCACACATACATACACACACTGACTCTTCTCACCTCTGTGGAAAGCTGGTCGTTTTTTATAGTTTTTTTTATTGTCAAAGACACGTAATCCTGATGGGCACTTAGGTCATGTGACTAGATTACGTGCTTTGCCAACAACAAGCGTGAATGCTGCTGGATACGAACTAAGGGGCCAATTTAGCATAAA
>VCCN01002354.1:5563891-5574120 GCA_006491835.1 Architeuthis dux
GGTGTCTGGAGAAAAACAGTTAGTCCTACTTCATCCGTGGATTTTTGTTTGAATTCTGAGTTTTTTTATCAGCAGGAGAGAATGGTGTTCATGTGCCTATTTGTCTTGTGTGTGGGATGTTGCTGTGTGGGGCTGGAGAAAATAAGGAATGATCAGACTTTTTTATCAGTGGTGGTGGTGGGGGGGACAGGGCGTTAGCAGTGGACATTGGTTGACCTGAGGTGTGTGTGTGGGGGGTTCTACATTCCCCCTATGTGGTAGTAGTAGAGGTTGTGTTTGTAATAGTAGGATGGGAGGGTGGGTTTTCTGCATTTATTATGTTGATTAGAATTTGGTTATCATCAAAAATAGCTGATTTTAAATATTGTTTAAAGAATGAGCTGTAGATAAATGATAATGAAAGGAAAAAAGTAATCCTAAAATGAATAGCAGGATAGGTAAGTAAATAGGTGAAACAGAAACTGAAAAATATATATCCTGGTTGGTTCCTGTGTCTCTGTTTAGTGGGAGTGGTAGTTTCATTTCTGGGCGGATATATGCGTGTGTGCTTTGGGGTGTATGTCCTAATT
Source organism: Architeuthis dux (assembly GCA_006491835.1). Classification (NCBI taxonomy): domain Eukaryota; kingdom Metazoa; phylum Mollusca; class Cephalopoda; order Oegopsida; family Architeuthidae; genus Architeuthis; species Architeuthis dux. Next base: position 5,564,461 of record VCCN01002354.1, read on the forward strand.
CACCCGAACAACACTAATTTACCAAAACTTACAGATTAAATCGAGTAGAACCTACCATAGAATTCACACACGTGACAGAATCTGACCACACCCATTCTTTCCTCGATATCCTCATACACAGAACCACCACAGGCCTACAGCTTAGCATACACCGCAAACCCACCAACAAAAATGACCACATAAATTTCTACTCCCTCCACAACACTATGGCATGATCATAGGTTCCTACCTACAAGCCTTCAGAATATATAGCCCACAATACCTTAAACAAGAGATGGCATACATAGAATCCACCTTCAAGAAACTCCACTACCCACAGCTAACACATCACCAAACAAAAACGACACAACTAGACGCATCTGCCCCACCAGTCCACAAACAACAGAACTCGGCAAACAACTCAAACACCTAGGACTACATTTCACATTCAAAACAACATTGTCTATACGCGACCTAATCAAAAAAACACAAAACAGAAATACAAACCCTGAGGCTGGCATATACAAAATACCATGTATATATTGGCAAAACATCTCAATCTCACAAAAAACATGTATACAAACACGGACGTGCCCTAATACTAGACAATCATAATAATGCCCTCGTAACCCACCAAAACAAAACCAACTACAACTTAACCCACTGTGACACTGGTGTCACATACAATTTAATTGATTTGCACAGTCTCCTATATAATATTATATTTTATCCTTGATTTTAACTCATGAAGTGACATCTACTGAACATCCTGGTGCAGTCATATGATTTGCCTACCCATAATCCCACATAATGTTCCTTCAAGTAGAAATGGATCTGAGTTTTTATGGGTTAACTTGAAACAAACGAGAATTGTAAAACATGTCCATGACAAAATGACACGCCAATCATCGAGGCTGCCATCATTGCAACTACCGACACCATCACACAAAGACCCAGCTTCTACAACATCTCACCATATCTCGCAAAACTTATATCCTGACAGCATAAAATCTCCACGAAAAACATTTCCAAACTCAAACAGGCTAACATGAGCCCAACACACAGACACCAGTCCCACCCCCAAATTCCCCAGAACACACACACACACACACACACAGAGAAACTCCAGAACACACACACACACACCCGGTCAGAAATGAAACTACCACTAAACAGAGACACAGGAACCGACCCTCACTGCTAAGTAGTCAGTATCCCATGACCTTGATATATATTTTTCAATTTCTGTTTCACCTATTCATTTTAGGATTACTTTTTTTCCTTTCATTATCATTTATCTATAGCTAATTTTTTAAACAATATTTAAAATCAACTATTTTTTATAATAACCAAATTCTAATCAACATAATAAGTGCAGAAACCCCACCCACCAATCCTACTATCACACACGCAACCTCTACTACTACCAGCAACTCAGAATTCAAATGAAAACCCTTGGATGAAGTAGGACTCACCATTTTTCTCCAGACACCTTTGAAAAAGGCTGAATGTATGTGTGTATTTTGTGTTTTTAAAGAAACACAATATGTAGAATGTACATAGTGCTCAATATTTTAGTGAACAAATTAATAAAACAATAAAACAGAGCATATAAAAAATGTTATATATGTTATGAGATTCGCTACAGATTGACAGTCCATCGACACAAGCAACTCATCAAGCGAATGGTTTAAAATCGAAAGCACAAAACATTTTATAAAAATATTTTTTTGCACATGACACCACCACACTCAGCTATTATTATTACTTGTATTTTTATTCTTATTATTCATTTTTCTCTCATAATATTTATTAGCATCCTGTTTTTACAGAAAGTATTATTTGTGTATATTTGTTCCAAAATAAAATATTATATATTAAATATTTTGATTTCACTAGACATGGCAAGTTGCTCTCCATATATCTGTTGATTGATTGATTGTTTTGTTTAACGGCACATCGACCCTTCCATATATCTGTGCGTGTCTGTTTGTATGGTTAGGGTTTTGGTTAGGGGTTAGGGTGAAATTTAGGGTCTTGTCTTATTACCTTACTGTGACGGTAAAACATGATTTCTTTTTCAAAACATGTAATGACATATGAATTGTGTTGTCAGTGTGAACAAGGCATGAATTGTCAGTTAAAAAGTGTCATAAAATATTATTCATTAGATTACTTTAAATTAAATATGGCTTATCGTCAAAATTTACTTATATTATTTATTTTATTAAAAATATTAATAATTTATAGGGCACCCCTAAAAATATTTTAGATATCAAAACAACATTTGACCTAATTACAAGATATTTTCAGTTGCACATTTTCTGTAATTTTTAGTTTATTGGGGCAAAATACATGGTGGCCACTCAAAAAGTAACCAAAAATGGAAAATATAAGAAAATTAAAAATTAAAGTAGAAAGTTAAATAAAACATAGAATTAAAGAATAACATTCAATATAATGAATAGATACCAAAAAATTGATATTGACAAAACCATTAACACCTCCGGGTTGATTTTAAAATTTAATGGATGTGTGGTATGCCTCAAAACAGTTTCTGTCTTTGTTCAAGCACAAGTGTACTTTGCAAAGCTTGCAGACCACATTGGTGCAGATTATGTTGTCTTTGTGGCTACAATATTTGCATGTGGCTGACGGGTTCTCAGGTGATCATATATAGTCACTTGCCTCATAAAGGGTTAATGAGAAAATATTCAGACTTACAAAAGCTTGCAGGATGTTCACGTTCTAGCAGCCAGGATATTGAAAATGGCATAAACAACCGTAACATGTACATCAGAAGGCATGCACCAATACACAAGGCGGAACTATGTCACAACATTTCTCACAAGACAACAAAACAGTTGAGGCAAAATAAAAATTGGAGAAAGGGGTGATCAATGAATACATTACTTATCTCGCCTTTTGTTGGGCAGTGATCACTAAAAAAAGTCTGACGGACACAAAGTAAGGGACCAGTTTAGCATAAACTTGTGAATTGAACCCCCTACTAAAATCCTCTTTTAAAAAAAAACAAAAAAAAACGTTTTTTCTAGACATAATAAGAAGATAAATGTTTAAATTTCCAGCTCTCTAGCTCCATTGGTGCAGCCTGTACGTGTAATACGTACATAGCCAGCTGAACCAACTTGTAAACTGAAAAAACCTAATGTTAAGAAACCCTGTTTTAGAGGTACATATTTTGCAAAAATTAACAGGTATTTCAGGTGAAATGGCTTATTTCTATGAGTTACTGGAAAAGACTTACTTGTATACGTGTAGATCCTTTTCATTTCAACATATTTTTAATGTAAAGGTTTTAAATATAATTTAACTCATATTCTCGGAATCCTACTGTGGTTTTTCTCCAAGTACAAAGTCTACAACATAGATATATAGTATGACACATTAATCAGCCCTCCCACACTCATCTGGACAATCTGTAGCAACTGAAAGTCCCCTTACTATTATATCCGTTTCATACTTACATACTTATAGAACAACTTATCTTTTCATTTTTCTCTTACGCAGGACAACTTGCTGGTAACCAATGGAGACTTGAATATGCAAATGAAAAACACAAATCATCTACCTAGGTATATTATAAAGTAGTAAAGGATGTGTGAATGTGTGTTTGTGCTCTTATAAGTCGAGAACTACACACAGATGAAAAACAAAGGCATATTCGAAATCGGCAGGTCTCAATTTACCTACAGTAGAATTAGGTCAAATTTTGCACAAAAAAAAAAAAAGAAGATTTTTCTATTTCTATGCGTTCGAGCTCACATGAAAAGAAATCAGTGAGAGCAACATTAAACAAGTGTTTAGAAACAAGATAAATACAATTGGAGGACCGAGTTCAAAACTGGACAGAGAAAATTTCAATTTTGTTTTCTTTTAATTTCATGTGCTTTCAATCTATTAGACCTTTAAACCTTCTGAAAATTTGTCAGTTTTGAGAAAGGAAATATTTAATGGTTTTATAAAAGGGGGTTCTATTTACAATGTAGCTATAATGCTAAACTGCACCCTCACATTCCATTCATCATTAGGTAACCACAGATGTGAATTTCCCTTTCTCTCAGTGCTTATGCCAATTTGGCAGTATTTTTTTAAGGAATCTAACCCTAACTTATTTTTTTAGGGAATTAACCTAACCTGACAGTAAAACATGTTTTTATTACAGCAAAAAAACCCTAACAATAAAACATGGGCACAATTTAAATCCGATAGTAGTTCACACATCAAAGTTGACTAATGCCAAAAGGGAGCACATGAATTCTCAATTTTGAGAAAAATTTATTTTTAATGTTTTAGGAGAGGGTACGTAAGCCTGCCTGAGGGTGTGCGCTGGCCTGTGCAGGTCTGTCCATGAGTGTATGCAGGAGTGTAAGAAATCTCTATAAAATATCATTTTCTTTCCAGTGTTGTTAGATTTGGAGTGTTTTTTTTTCTCGGGCAACGCCAGGTACCAAGCTAATCATATATATAAGAGCTGTGTCTGTCACACATAGTATCAGTAGCAGTCATCAGCCCCTCTCCCTTCCCTCTCATTCCAACCTTCTTAATAAACTACCTAACCTTCTTTTCTCCTCCTTCCCTTCCTACCCTCTTATTAAACAACCTAACTTTCTTTTCTACCTTCTCACCTTCTTATTAAGTTATATAACTTTCTTTTCACTCTTTTCCCTTCCTACCGTGTCTATCGCACTTATAGTATCAGCCGAGCATGTTGTTGTACACATGATAACCATCACCGGAGTGACAGGTCATCGACTAGTCTTATTTATCTGAAGAACAGTGATTACCAATCAAAATTCAGTAAAACCTTAGAATGAACCAAAAATAAAAATGATTGGACCCTGTCATGGTTTACAATGGGAGTAACAGCTATTTTAATACTTTTACATTTCTAGTATTCATTGTTTGGGCTGACATACAAACAAGCCTGAAAGTCAGACCATAGATGTGCTAGTTCTTTTCTGGTGTGAAGATCTAGCAAGGGCAGAGTTGACAACTTTATTTTCAAGTTTACTTCTAAAATTGAGTCAAAAACATCTTGAAACATCTAGATTCTCTCTCTCTCTCTCTATACATAATATAGGGAATATACTACATGTTATTAATAAATTTAATGTTACTTTATCTTCAACATTTATTTTATTAAAATATTACATAATTTATTAAAAATATTACTTATTATATTACTATAAATTAAATAAAAAAATATTACTTGTTTTATTTAAAATCATCTAAATAGCAATTTCTGACATCTAGATGCAACCAAAAACATCTAGATTTAGATGAAAAACATCTTAATTGGCAACACTGAGCAAGGGATGTAACTAATATTTGGGTATGCATGTACATGTGTAGCAGATGTACTTATTTCATATAGATAGATAGTTCGACTGAGTTGCCTCCCTTCCATTAGTTTCAAGAGAGCACACAAAAACTATGAAACAACTGAAAACATTGAATTTTCTTTAACCCTTTTAAGACTAACCTAATATGGGGCTACATCACTTTAGCAAATATCAGTTTTGTCTAAATCACTTTGGTCTAAAATCACTTTTGTCCCAACAATATCTCCAAAAGTTCTCAATGAATTCCAATGACATTTTGTCAAATGGTTGGACATGGGCTAAGGAAGAATTGATGAAATTTTGGGGTGGATCCAGGGATTTTTTTAGATTGAGAGATATTTTTTGTTAAATGTGGGGACAGAACCTGGTATTTTTTTCCCTCTCAATCAAAAGAAATCCTTGGATCCACCACCTTCCTTAGCCAATGGTCCATCATTCAACAAAATGTCATTGAAATTCATTGAGAACTTTTGGGGATATAGTGGGGACAAAAGTGATTTTAGACCAAAGTGATTTAGACAAAACTGATATTTGCTAAAGTGATGTAGACGAAAGTGCTCTAACCCCCTATTAAGGTTCTTAATATCTATTTTATTTAATACAAACTAATTTCTGCATGGGTTTCATACTAGGATGAAATCATTGTTTGCAGTTGTAAAAGCCGGGAAAATCTCATTTACTTTATTTTTTGGGACACATACATCCCAGTAGACTTCTAAAAAGAGATCTATGGAACATATATATCCCAGCAGCCATAGAAACCTTGGGACATATATATCCCAGCAGTCATAGAAACCTCAGGATATATATGTTCCAGGAGTCTCAAAACGGTTAATGTGGAGACAAAAATAAGATTAATGGGTATATTCTTAAGAGTCTGTTTAACCTGTAACACTAGGCCAGTACCCGTTCCAAAGGGTGCATGTTTGGAAGGGGCTGGACTTTATGGTGTGTGGAGCAGCCTGCCATAATTGTCATGTATAATAATTTTCAACCCGTCTTACGAAACTACGGCTTCGAAGTATATCAGTATATCAGTGTTGCCAATTTAGATATTTTATATCTAAATTTAGATATAATTTTAGCTAAAAGGTCTATAATTTAAAAAAACTTTTATTAGATTTCTCGAGATCTGCTGATCCAAAAAACTTCAAACTCGACACTGCACTGCCTTGTGTGATTACTAATAAATATGGCGAATCTCAACTTCATACAATGGCCAGTTGTCGAGTAATCTCAATGCATATGTTACGCCGAATTGATGAAATTGCTTAATTGACAAAAAATAAATAAAAACATAGTATTAATTTGATCAAAAGTTTATTTAATCAAAACAAGGATATAAAACAACTATTTGTTACAATCAAAAGTTTGTAAAATCAAACTTTTTTACAAAAAATAAGTAAATACTTGGTGATAACCTTTTTTATAAAAAATAAATTTGTAGTTTTAATTTGAACAAAAGTTTATTTAATCAAAACAAGGATATAAAACAACTATTTTTTTTACGATCAAAAGTTTTTTTTACAAAAAATAAGTATATTTCGCCAATTAGGCAATTTCACCGATTCGGTGTAATACATACACAGATTTCTTTCTAGTTTGATGTATGGATTTAAAGCCAAAAAGAAAGCATCTTACCATCAGTGAATGCCTCTTGATGGTTGCTGTCATTTTTATCTTCCACCAATGGTTTGCTCTCCTCTTTGGATGCCTCGTTGCTATCTTCGGACTGCATCTTTAAGAAGAAAAAGAAAGAAACAGGTCTGGTTAGTAACTCAATAGAAACCGTCACATGACCAATGTTTTTTGGCAGCTTGCTGTGTTGGGGGTGATCAATTAAAAAAATTGGTAAAAGTGTTGTTAATACCTTTTGTTGGGCCGTGATAACTAAAAAAGTCTGAATTTTCAAAATACAAGCATAAACGCTGCCAGGCACAAACTAAGGGACCCATTTAGCATAAACTTACATCGTAAATTGAAACTGTATTATTTTTTAAAAATATTACATAGATAGCTGAAGTTTTTGTTTGAACAGTATGTTGCTAGTAATATTTGCTAGCTACAATGTTGTATTAAAATAAACTATTAAAATAAATTATAAAATAACTTTGTACAAAATTGTGTATCAAATCATTGTTATTTAATTGTACATATTAAAATAATTTTAGGATGATCAGTCACATGACACAAAACTGTTGAACAACGTGTCGGTTATGATTTTCGTTTTAAAATTATGTTAACTCCACGAATTTATTTAGTTTTGTCTTTGAAATAGTCTTAAATAAAAAGGAAAATTATTTGCAATGAGCTGTATGAAGTTTTTTACTTGATACACACTTTAATCTTTCTCTTTTTTTGTTATTTTCTAACCTTGTCTTGCACGATCGAGAACAATTTTTAAGTAAGGGATTATTTTTGTATTCTGGCATTGAAAAAAAAATTTTAATTCAAGGGAAATAACTTTGTCTTAAATCGTTGGACCCCACTATTGTATGTGTACCAACAATCTAATAGGGGCCGGCAAACTTTTTTGGAGGCGGCCGGATAAGAAATGGTTTTATATCTGATCATACAAACTTGATTTTCTAATTATTCTAATGTTTTTTTTATTATTATAGGAATTTATAACATTTACATTTATTCTAGTGTGAATAAAGTATACACATTATATATAAAAGCACACATCAATATTCATATTTACACAATATCTATGCCTTTAAACAATAGTGTTAGCGGTGGTGTTATAAACATCATAATTCTTCTTAAAATCATTTACATCTTTTGATAGCACTACATATTCCGGTAACCTATTCCACAGTCCTACCAGGCTACCACTCTATTGCAAAAAAGAATTTTCTGATATTCAATCTACTCCTACTTACTTCCACCGTATATGCATGGCCTCTCAGTCCCTTATACTCCCTCTCGCAGGAATGCGTAGTGTTGAAACATTTTTAGCTATAAAACATTGATTCATTTGAGGCCACAGCAAAAATGAGACTTTTGCCCTATTTTTCAAGACTGAATGTTATTGTTTGCTAACCAAAGATAGATAAGGAAAACAAAGAATTTTTGTATGCAACGTGAAAGATTCAATGAAGTTGGTGGGCCAGATGAAATGAGGCTGCGGTCCGGATTTGGAGCGTGCGCCTGATTTGGCCCGCGGGTCATAATCTGCTGACCCCTGATCTAATACTTTGAAAATTTATAGCACAAAATTACCAAGACTCTACTTAAAGCAAATCTAGTTGAAGATTAAACAGTGTTATTATTCCATTAACTAGCATACAACCCATAAAAAATGATGTGATTATTTACACTTCTGCCAAGTATCAGAGTATCTGTGCATCAAAATGTCACTCCTCGGCCCTGTACCTTGAGTCAGAGTGTAGCATCTGTGCTCTCATTAAAAATTGTTACATACACACACAAAATACATATATATTTAGATACACATAATGTTTTATATATTTGGATAGATTATTCAGACTTACATCTACATCTGTACAGTTCTGATTACAATGTTTCAGTTGATGTGTTCTTGAACTTTCTTAGGGTGTATGTCACATCTGGTTCTTTGAATAGATATTCCTCAGTATACATTGATTCTTTCAGACTAATTTCTTTCCCTTTGTTGTCTTTATCCCAATATATAATACAGGCCTCCCTCGGTTCGTGAAAGCATGGTTTGCGATGGACCCCAAAATATTAATCTAGCTCCAAAAGAACCAGATCTAGCTCCAAATAGCTAGATGTAGCTCCAAAATACTTAAATTGGCAACACGGTTGGCTTTCTAGGACCCCAACACCTTGCGTCATAATGGGGGACACCTGTAGTCACACTGTCTCATAAATTCAGACAAAAAGAATTCTTTAGCCATTTTTTAGATGTATACATGCATCTATGTAAAACACTTTTTGGTCGGTTGGTTCCTAATATGTTAAATATCAATTTCCTCAGTTGTAACATGTTGGATTGATATGAAACTTGGTCCAGACCTTCGGGTGAACCATCCTCATCTTTCTCATCCAGTTTCTACTACTACCACCATGGATGGTGGATGCATCATTGAACTTGCCAGTTTAAACACTGTTGCAGGGTTTTGGTAATTTATGCGTTCTCATATTTATATGCATCTATGTATCTGGACTTCGCCCAGCCCTTACCATTCGTAGTAGAAACTTGAAAGTTTGCACACACACTCACCCCTCAGTATGTAGGGAAAATGTTTTTTTAAACCCCCCCGCCCAATAGATTTTTTTAGAGGGTGGGGGGGTTCAATATGCAATGTAACTTTATGCTAAATTGGTC
>VCCN01002354.1:5575985-5600192 GCA_006491835.1 Architeuthis dux
AATAACTTGACAGGTTAACAAGGTGTATAATTAGCTATATAATAGATTCATACATAAATAGTCCAGTCATTTTTTATGGGTACTATGCTAGCAAGGCTGCCAGTGCAGGGTTTTTAAAACCAGATCTGGGTTTCTGGGGGTTTTTTTACTTCAAAATTTAACGAAATCTAAGTTATCCATACATTACAGTTTCTCAATTTGTTTTATTACTTAAATCTGTAGAGCGGCAAACATCTGTGTTTCATCAGATTACGTTATGAAACAAATAACAATTCATCAATTTTGTCTTTTGATTTTCAACTGAAAACCACTAACTGGATGAGGGATGGTGAGCCACAGAATATGAAAAAACTTTCTCGCATGAACCCAATAGAAAGTCACATGTTCCGTTGTAGACAGCTCAGGTTTGCCAAATTACCTATTCTTTGGCTAAATCTAGCTGATTTTATTTTTCCAATTTAGCCGATAAAATTCTACGATAGCCGAAAATCTGTCCAATTTTAAAAAATAATTAGTAAGTAAACGTTTTATTCTCATTAATAATTTGTTCTGGAGTCTTGGTTATTTTATTTGATAAGTGGACTTTAAATGAGTTTATAAAATATTTTTAGCAATAAAGTTAGCTGGAAATGAAAAACTTTAGCCGATTTTAGCCATTTTCAAAGACAGTTTCAGCTACAAATAACAAACCATACTTGGCAACACTGAGACAACCACTAAAATCTATCATTCACTAATCAAAACTTGTATTTCTGTTTGAAGCAATGAATACAAAAACTGCTCTTGCTGGAGAACTTGAAGATGCTTAAGGATAATAAGCAAGACATTTGTCACTTAAATAATTCAGAGAAGATTTTATTTTACAGTGAAAATGTTATTGCAGTTATGAGGAAAATCTTATTCAGTTGCTGATTAGAAATAGATATTTGATTCAGTATGTCTTACACATTCATTCCTTCATGAAATTACAGGTAATCAACAAATTGTGATTTAAATCTATGTGATACATATACAATGCATAAATACAAAGGTATTTGAAACTGAAGTCAAGGCCACTGCACAAAAATCAAAACGAAAAAGTAATACTATAACTAAAATATCAGCCATTTTTCATATTATCTAGCAATATAACAAAAATGAAAAAAATTATTGCATTACTAACTATGATAATTATAAAGACATTTATTAATTGGGAACCTATATTAGCTTGGCACCGTTGTGAGTGATTGATAAACGAGCAGCCTAGATTGTGTAAATAAATAAAGAAACGAGCGCTGTGCAGGGATCTTTTGAAGCAGCCATACGTGGCTCTGCTCTGACCATCTGAGCTAACAGTGTTTTCATGGAAAGGCAGGAGAATTATCATATTCTGTCGGATATAAAAATGATCCATTATTTGAATTTCATACTGTTGGCATAGGAAAACACATTATATTACATGCCTAAAAAACGATCTTAAAAATAGAGAGGAGGGAGATCTGTACGGTCCAAAGCTACTGCTAGCTCAGATGGTCATAGCAGAGCCGTGTATAGGCTGCTTCTAAGGTGGACACGGTCCAATCCCGCACAGTGCCTGTTTCTTTATTCATTTACATTATCTACACGATTTATCAATCGCCCACACCAGTGCCAAGCTAATATAGGTTCCCAATTAATAAATGTCTTTATAATTATCATATTTTGTCAAATATATAAATTCTCCATTCTTTGAATTTCATTAATAACTATGCAAGTAAAAAGAAAGTTATAATATTTGTGTATATTTTTTTAATTAAATTAATTAATTAATTTTAATTTGTAACATATGTTATGGCATAAATACCATAACATATGCTACAGGCCTGGCACCGAGTAGTAAGTAGCAACAGAAAGAAAAAGTTACAGGCACTTCCTCTTCCACTTATGATATCAGTGGAACGGGAAGCGCCTGTAACTGTCCATAACTCTTATGCAAACATTATGATTTAAATCAAACAACCCTGATATTAACAGTCGTTTTTAATGACTGCTACCAAAGGTTTAGGTTATTCATGTGTTCACACATTTATATCTATCTATGTATCTATCTATAGTATGTATCCGGACTTCGCCCAGCCCTAACCGTTAAAAAACTTGAAATTTTGCACACACACTCCCCTCAATGAGTAGGGAAAATGATTTGGTTTGTTTTTTTGAAAATTCCCCTCCAAAATAGGGTTTAGTGGGGGGTGGGGGGGTTCAATTTTCAATGTAAGATTTTGCTAAATTGGTCACTAATTTGTGCCCGCTTGTTTTTTGGAAATTCAAACATTTTTTAGTGATCACAGCCCAACTTTTTAATTGATCACCCTCAACACAGTATACATGGGCGGCGGTGATTCATAATTTCTCTAGGAATGCAAGTTTTGTTTGTTTTTTACTTTTCTGAATTTTCCCTTCTCCTTCCCTTTCCAAAGAATGAAATCTCATTCTGACAAGTGGCGCTCGCCACTTGGGCCTTTCCTCGAGCCCTGGCCGTAGGTTGTCACAGACAGACAGACAGACAGACGCACAAACCTTTAGTGAATTATAAGATTATCAAACGAAACTATGAAATCTCTTTTCAATTGTGCATTTAATTTTTACCCTTGAATAAAACTTCATGAGCTATTTCAGTTTGAAATGTGTTACATGTTTAATGGACACCCTGTATAACAGAATGACCCTAAGTGATACAGGCGTTCCCTGTTATAATGTGGGTGTTGGGGTCAAAGAAAGTCAACCGCATTATAACCGAGCCACAATAAAAAATCTAGCTATTTTGGAGCTAGGTCTAGCAATTTTGGAGATAGACCTCGGTGGTCTATCTCCAAAATAGCTAGGTCTATCTCCAAAATAGCTATTTTGGAGATAGACCTAGCTATTTGAGATAGATCTAGCTATTTTGGGGTCCAGCATCCACCCGCATTATAACGCCAACCGTGCTATAACAAACCGCGTTATAATGAGGGAGGTGTGTACTAATTTACAATCAAAAGTTCCAGTGCAAAATCTATCATGCATGAGGAAGGTGTATATATGTTCTTGGTCAACTAGCTAAAGTGAAACAGTAAATCTAGCTGTTCTTAGGTAACATGCACAGTGAATTCAATATATCACAAGTTATTGTAGTAATTTTTACCACAAATGGAAATTAACCTTGATGAGCAGACACGCATACATATAGAAAATGCCATTTTATAGTACTGATAATATAACACTAGCCTCTGACCCTGACATGTGCAGTTGTTACGAGACAGTAGCTGTCATTCTTGCCACATGTCGTTGGTCATAATGTTTTGGCACATTGGAGATATTTTCTCTTAACCCTTTAGTGACCAGAATTATTTCCGAAAAATCACGATTTTGGTCGTCATATATATATACAAAGATTAATTATAAGTGATTTTTGACAAGTCCAGCAATAACTCCTGTAGATATTATTAACCACAAATTAATGTACCAACGTGACCACACCATATGTCCTATGTATGATATGTGATATACTTCATAGACTTGTACAATAATTTAAAAATCTACATTCGAATATTGCAGAAGACTACAACTACTTCTACTGCAAGAGACTCTACTGCAGGTATAACTACAGACTGATAAAACCCGGTGGCAATCATAATCCCGATTTACACTTGCCCTAACACTGTTTTACCAAATGTTTATTTTCCCAAAGGTTCATTTGCCCGAAAAACAAAGGGAGACAACTAGAGTAACTTTATGTGTAATGTTGATACTGTATCAGTAACAAAAACACTGATATTTCGCACTAAATTTTGAAAAAAAAAAGAATTAACCAGTGTTTTTGTTAATGATACAGAAAAGACAATCAGTTACTTTAGTTGTCTCACTTTGTTTTTCGGGCAAATGAACTTTCGGGAAAATAAACATTTGGCAAACTAAAATTTTGGCCAATCAACATTCGGTGAAATGGTGTTAGGGCAAGTGTAATTCGGGATTATGAACCGGACCCAACAAAACTGACCAAATTGCAGTGCATCAAAGCACCAACAAATGGCCAGCAGCAGGGTGTGAAAGTGTGGACGGAGGTGCAGACAGTGGTAGTAAAAGATCTCGAAAGAGGCAACCATACCGCACACATGATAAATATCCTGCTAGTTGCTAACCAGCTGACAACACCATCGAGCAGGTTACTGGAAGAATAAAGGCGGACACAACAGAGATGAGAAGAGGAAAGAAAATAATAACAACAATGAGACAAGAGGTGAAGAGTTCACAGATAAAAAAAATTACTAAAAACTGTGTGGCTAAAGCAGCAAATGATCTTCAACTTGAGAATGCTCAAATTGGCAATTAAATTGATTGTTTTGTTTAACGGCACATCGACCCTTGGTGGGTCATTTAGTGCCAAATTCGAGAGGGGGAGGGGGATCCCATGTCCCCGTGACTAGAGACTTGAGCGGGGAGAATCCCAAATCCCTGTCACGGAGACAAATGCCACAAGGACCGGGATAAAGTAGGGGGGAGATCCCAAAAGCTTCTCAGGACAAATCCTGAGCATGCTAATGGTGATCGCCTCCCGACCAGCTGGCCAAGATATCCTGTGCAACTTCTCCCAGGACGATACCCGAGCATGCCACAAGGACCCCCAAAGGGCCGTGGTTCTCTGAACTTCGAGGCCATGGTGGTTTCAAAGAACAGATACTACACTTTGATCTTAGCCAAAAGGCTGCAACGCCACCCATCAAATTGGCAAATAGAACTATAAAAAAAAGTACATATATCTTATGCCACTGTCAATTACATGTGTTTTCAAGTCGTTTATGAATTTGATATATATATGTTAAGTCAAATCTGTAAAACTGCCTAATTAGGGAATAAAACTAAGTATTTAATTTTTTGTAAAAAACTTTTGATAGAATTTTTTAAAAAAACAAGCATGAATGCTGCCGGACACAAACTAAGGGATCAATTTACCAAAAACTTACATTGCAAATTGAACTCCCACTAAACCTATTTATGGGGAGAATTTTCAAAAAACAATTTTTAAATTTTTCAGCTCTCTAGCTCCATTAGTATTAGCCAGCCAGCCAGACCAACTTAAAAACTGAAGAAACCTATGTTGACAGTTTTGGTGACAGTTTTAGTTGATGGTTTCTAATACTGATTATACAAAGCTAAAGAAACCTAAACAGGTTTAATTACTTTAATGTTTTTTATTATGGGAGTATATATACCTACATAAACTTTCATGTACTATCAATCAATGAGAATTATGAATAGTTGTTTTTATCCTTGTTTTGATTAAATAAACTTTTGATCAAATTAAAACTACGTATTTATTGATTTTTTGTAAAAAAAGTTAAAACTACATATTTTTACAAAAAATGAATATGTAGTTTTAATTTGATCAAAAGTTTATTTAATCAAAACAAGGATATAAAACAACTATTTTTACTTTCTATAGTTTTGAGAAGGGTCATTAATATTCAAATGGTTCTTCAGACGATTGAACTCCTTGTTAAAACACCCGGGCCATGTGCTATAAGGGTTACCTCCTTTAAACATAACTTCTGTTTAACCCATCACACTTGGATTTTACACCTGAAGAAGGCCGAAGAATGGATCGGCCGAAACATCATGTTTATAACACAAATAACAAGAAGGAGTTCAATCGTCTGAAGAACCATTTGAAAACTATTTTTACGATCAAAAGTTTACGTAATCAAAGTGAAATCAAACTGTTTTTACAAAAATAAGTAAATACATAGTTTTATTCACTAATTATGCATTTCCGCCAATTCAGCATAACATATATGTATCAAATTCATAAACCACTTGTAACCATGTGTATTGACAGTGGAACTCTTCACTGAATAGCATAAAAAATAGTGGAACTTTTCTGTGCATTGAATTAAAAGATCTTTTTAATTCACCAAATGGTCAAAGGGAGATCATTTTAAATCAGGAGTTGTTTCCCTTGGTAATGACATTCTATTATCTTTGTATGAATTTAAGAGATATATATTGCATACATTCTTAGTGCCAGTTAGCATTAGAGTATATTTTTTAAATACAAAAATAAAACATTCAATAACAAGAAGGCTGATATTTTTGCAGTTAACTTTTCTCACAATACTCAGGTCATATTGGGGTTGTTTTTCACCAATTAAGTGATAGTGCATGTCTATTTGTTGCAAATTTTCCTTTTTTTATAAAATCTCCCTAAATGTTGGAGGGGGCCCCACAAGGAGCCAAGCCCCAAAAATCTCTAGCCAAACCTCTGATCAGTCCGTTCCAAATTCCCTGAATATTTAGGTAGCACGTTTCATGCGTATTTCAAAATAAATCAATAAAAACAAATCTACCATTTTTACAACTTCTTTCAGCTACACCTTTACATATTTAATGTTCTGCACGGCTAGAATTCTTCAGTTTGGTATTAAATATTCAGTCTTTTGTCTTCCTTGTCTTCTAAGGAAGCAACTAAAAATAGCCAACCATTTTGTTTCAAGAATTGGTTTATTAGATTAGATCTAAGACAGCTTCTCTGCGACATTTTCTTAAGCAGAATCAGTAATAACAGCCAATTAGATTATCAGATTTATAAATAATGACAGTTGCATGAAAAGTAATTGGAACAAGCCTGGCTGCTTCAGGGGCAAACTCTACTTCTACTTGACTAAAGATGATTACTGCAACTTTTGTATTGTATATATAATAGATAAATTTGTAAACATATAAGACTTGTCAGTTTGGCTCAGTTGGTAAGAGAGCTGTCTAGCAATCACTATGTCAGGATTTCAAATCACGGTAGGGAATTGTTAATTTTGTACATCTGTTTGGTTTAACGTGACGTGATAGACAAACATGGACTGGAGTTTGACAATAATTTTTATTCAAACTTTTTTTGGACAATGTAATCTCTTCTTCCCATCTTTGAGGTGCTAACAAAGTTTTTTTTTTGGAGGGGGGGGAACCGGAAGGCAACCTATACTGAAAGCGAAGGATAGTGAAACTAAAAAGGACAGGGGAGGGGTAGATAAATAAAATGGAATGAATGAGATAAGAGTTGTAGCATAGGGAAAAGGTAGCGGAAGGGGGAAGGAAAATAGTAAATAATGTGACATTATGTGTGACCTGTTAATTAGTTTTAATTAAAGCCTGCAATTAACGAAAATGGATGCCTAAGAATGTCACTTAATTAGGAGTAGATGGTTTTGAAGAGGCTTGCTATGAATCAAAAGATTTGATAGTAGATAGAGATATAAAATGGGAAGGGCCATGGGAGGAGCAAAACAAACCCATTTTGATTGTCAGTCAGGGAAGGGTCCTCCCGGCCGTCATAGACACACTGGCCTCGGATTAAGCATGACCAACACTTGCCTAAGTTTGTTAGTCTCTCCCTCTCTCTCTCTCTCTCTCTACTTCGACTTTGTAATGTATACGACTTTGTAATGTATATGTATACACTGGCCTTTTCCCTGCACCGGGTAAAATGTAAACATGGATATGTTTTGAACACTGCTAGATGTCTTCATCTGTTCATGTCCGAAAATAAACATACACTATATTACCAACGAGAGACGTGTTGTGTCATCCTTCGATTGCACGCTGTCCTGTGCAGTTTCTTCCTGCATCTATTAACACTATGTCTGCATGTTAATAACAACAACATGATTACACAATAATAAAACTTTAAAACAATCAGTGCTAAATTGTAATTTATGAAAATTTGTTTCTTTTTTTTAGACAAAAATCTGGTCTTTTTCCTTTCTAGCAAATAAACTTTTACATTTTAAATAAGCTAAAAAAATTGTTCGTTAAGGAAATGTTATGTATCAATGTATCACCAAACTGAAAAATATTACGAGATACTGATGCACCAGTGAATTGTTGCACCTCTAGTTGATGGGTCGGGTGAAATGAGCTCGCGGGCCAGATTTGGCCCATGAACCATAGTTTGCCAACCTCTGGCCTAGCATACACAGTAAAAATTTGTTGTGTAAAATAAATGCTTTTTCCATCATTAGGCTGCAGTCTTATTGATGTATCTACGTATATGGATGGAGTAATTTAGATCTATTATATTGATAGTTTTCAAGACTAATGGAATGAATCTAGATTAGCAGGAAATCAAAGATTGTATTTATCTTTTTAATCAATCAAGTAATTAATAGCAAGTAATTTATTCATGGATATCTATAGCTTTATCAGACTAAATCATAAACGGGTCTGATTAGTCACTCAATAGAAACCATCATGAAACCAATGTCTTTTGGCAGCATGCCGTGTGGGGATGATAAATTAAAAAATTGGAAAAAGGAGTGATCAATGATTAAGTTACTTCTCTCGCGTTTTGTTGGGCAGTGATCACTAAAAAAAGTCTGAAGACTAATTTTCACCATTTTTCAGTTTCTTCTTAATGTTGAATACACTTCTCCTTGATATTTCCACTTTTTTGCAATTTCATCCAAACTTAAGGAGGTATCTTTCAGATAAACTTCTACTTGGCCCCTTTTGGACAAACATGCCATTCTGGGGTAGGATGAGGTCAACCGGAGATCACATGAGGTCAACAATGGTTTAAATTCTAGAATACTAGAATGAATTCAGAATCCAAAATGTATAAGAACATGTATTACTGTTTACATCTTTGTAGTTTAAATAGGTGAATTTGGGAAAAAAACTGTGCACAATAATTTTGACAATACTGTATATTTACAAATTTATTTATTATATATACAACACTACAAAAGTTGAAGTAATCTTCTTCAGTTGGAATAAAAGTAGGAGTTGGATCCTGCAGCAACCAGGCTTGTCTTATTATTTTCTCCTTTTGAATTCTTTGTTTACACCTTACAAAGTTTAGAGTTAAATTCATTACTGTATGGGAGAGGGAAAGAAAAATATGGTAAGAAGGTATTCATAAAAAGAAGGAGGTAAAAATAAAGAAAGACGGGTCTGGTTAGTCACTCAAATGAAACCGTCACACAACCAACAACTTTTGGCAGCATGCCATATTCAAGGTGATCAATTAAAAAATTGGAAAGGGTGTGATCAATGAATAAGTTACTTCTCTCGCCTTTTGATGGGCAGTGATCACTAAAAAAACGTGAATGCTGCGAGACACAAACTAGTGATCAATTTAGTATGAATTTACATTGCAAATTGAACCCCCCACTAAAAACGTATTCAGGAGGGGATTTAAAAATTTTTAAAAAAGACATAATAAGGAGTACATGTTTAAATGTTCAGCCCTCTAGCTCCATTGGTGTGGCCTGTACACATGATACATACATAGCCAGCCAGACCAACTTGAAAACTGAAAGAAACTTATGTTGCCAGTTTTGGTTGACAGTTTCTAATAGAAAAATGTGTGTGGGTAGGGGCTGTCAGCTTGTAATGAAAGGTTGACTCTTAAAGTCAATCTAGGGCATTCAAAAAGTAATTCAAGGGGAGTAACTTCTGATTAAAGTTACTTCCCTTGCACTTTTGGGTAATTTTAAAAAAATTTTCTTTAATTCAAATCACAAAAGAGTTCCATTTTTTAAACCATATTCAATTGAAGCAATCACAAGCAGTCTATGAATCTAAGAGTTAAAAATCAGAGCTGAAAACTGTCCTGCTTAAAAGAAGAAAAAAAATTGTATGGCATTATTAAAATAAGATTCAAATAAATAATGATTTTTCGGCACAACTTAGTGGAAATCTGAGTGTGAAAATTTCACACCAGCACACACTTGTTGTTAAAAATGGCACATAAATAAAAAGAAAGAAAAACAGAAGTAAATACATAAATTATATTGTTTTTGCTTTGAATAAATTAAATTGTTTTGCCTCGCTTCATAAATTTTCGACAGATCGCATGTCTACGTGACATCAGCTGAATTCTAATCGGCCACCTTTGATATGTTGTACCGATTTTTCTTTTCAAAGTCACCAAAAAGATTTAGAATGTAATAATCCTAATACCAACAGATTTCTTTTTTGTCAAACTCATACTCTAGTGTTGACTTTATTTTCCCCCTACTAACAACAATGACAACAACAATGACAACAACAATGACCCTCACCAAAATTAGTACCATCAAGGCTACTGAGGAGGCTGAAATTTGGCATGCAACCTTATTCCAACCCCACTAGAAGATTTATAAAGAAAAATTACGGTACCCCCCCCTCCCCCAAGTCTTTTTATATCATTTTACCAGTGATGTACCGGAATATCAATCCGGTTAGATATTCGGTGCCGGACTCACATGGCAGTGATCATTTTTTGTGAATCCAGTGCCGGATATCCGACCAGATTGAGATTCTGGTATACCACTAATTTTTACAAAAGTCAAAATATTTTCAAAACTTATAGGCCAAGTCATTTAAGCTTCAGTCAGAGTGGAGTTTGACCCTGAAGCAACCAGTCTTGTAATTAAATGAGTGTAATCTTACTTTCATGTGGTTCTCAAATTAGGATACTGAACTAAATGACTCCCCCAGCAAGAAGCTATGGATGGGTGAACATATCCTATTCTCTGAATGAACCAAGTCTGGCTTTAAGTAGCAATTCTTTGTCTGTTGTGAACTTGAGTAACAGCATTAGTTACAGATAATTGATATCAATAATTCAGAGCCAAGATTAGATCCATTTCAGATGAAGAACAGGTTTGTTCCAATAAAATGATTGTTCTTAGATGTTGGTAGGTGGATAAATGAGGCAAACAGTGCAGATTGGGGTTAGGGATAATAGGGTGTGGTTCTGAGGGTGTGGCTGATTGTGATTGCTATTGATAGGAAGAAAGTAGAAGTGGCTGGCAAAGTAACCACTGATAATAAGTACTAAGTAATCCTTGACAAAAGTCTGTTTTTATCAAATGATAATTTCTATCAGAACAAGAAAGCACCCGGAGACTGCATACCTCTGCCAACGCCATTGTCAGGGACATGAAACTTTGGCAATATTATGTGGTGTTGACATCTAACTACGACGGAGGGGAGGTAATTGTGCATGGATCCTCCCAAAAATGTAATCACTTCTTCCGTAGTCTATTGCTCACTCTTCCACAAAATTTCAAATTGAAATTCATTGAGAACATTTGGAGATATCATATGGGCAGTCATGAGTGTATGTGTTACACCGAGTCTGCAAAATTGCCTAATCAGTGAATACAACTATGTATTCACTTATTTTGTAATCATATAAATGTTGTTTTTATCCTTGTTTTGATCAATATAAACTTTTGATCAAATTAAAACTATGTATTTATTTATTTTTTGTAAAAAAATGTTACGCCTAATCAGCAAAATGACCTAATTAGTGAATATAAAACTACATATTTTTTTTTGTAAAAAAAAACAACATAAATACATAGTTTTATTTGCTAATTAGGCAATTTTGCTGACTGGGTGTAATATATGCATAAATGTATGGAAAAAAAACCAGAAAAATATCTCTCAACTGGAAAGTATCTAGCCATTTAATATTAATGAAAAAAATACCTATCTAGGGCAATAGCTCCTTAGTCCCCTTCAAAGTACTTTCCTTGGGTCCTCACAATTATCCCAGCATTCATTCCACTTTTCAAAAAAAAAAAATCCTCTTTTAGCTATCTCAACACGGTCTCCTTAATCTCATCCACCAGCCTCTCCCCCTTCCTACACTCTTATTAAACTACCTATCTTTTCTCCCCTCTACCTTCCTACCATGTCTGTCACACTTATAGTATCAGTAGCAGCCATGGATTTTGGCCTTGTTTATGGAATTATCCAAATGTGTATAAACCCAAAGTTTACTGAGGAAAAATAGACATATGAACGACTACTGACTGAACAGAGTCCATACCACGTAAATAACCAAAAATTATTAAGTATATTGTGAAAATGTCACTTTGTTTCTCGGAACCCCTGGAAAGGTTGCATGGAAACCTGGAGTCCGCAATACACAGTTTGAATACTGCTGATGTAGCTATGGCAACGCGCTAGACTCGGTTTCTGCTTTACGGCACTGAGCAGTGGACGTGCTTATTTTGTCGCACAGTATGTTGCGCTCTCCGGAAGGTAGCAGTGAACGGGTTAATGACAAGAAAATAATAGAAACCGGTCTGGTTAGTCACTCAATAGAAACCATTACATGACCAACAACTTTTGGCAGCATTGGGGGTGATCAATTGCAAAATTGGAGAAAGGGATGATCAATGATTAAGTTATTTCTCTCACCTTTTGTTGTGCAGTGATTACTAAAAAAGTCCAGATTTTCAAAAGACAAGCATGAATGCTGCTGGACATAAACTAAGGAACCAATTTAGCA
The DNA here is from genome assembly GCA_006491835.1 of Architeuthis dux. Lineage (NCBI taxonomy): Eukaryota > Metazoa > Mollusca > Cephalopoda > Oegopsida > Architeuthidae > Architeuthis > Architeuthis dux. The sequence continues at coordinate 5,588,257 of VCCN01002354.1, forward strand.
TAAACTAACATTGTAAATTGAACCCCCCCCCCCCATTAAAAACCTATTTAGGTGGGGGAATTTTTAAAAAAAACAAAACACAAATGTTTACATAATAAGGAGTAAATGTTTAAATTTTCAGCTCTCTAGCTCCATTGGTGCAGCCTGTATGCGTGACACAGCCAGCCAGTCAGACCAACTTGAAAACTGAAGAAACCTATGTTGACAGTTTTGCTTGATGGTTTCTAATAATCAACCTCATTCTTTTATTTTCACCTGTAAAATGACCAACTGTCATGAAGGTGAATCTCTTGTTTACCACATTCCCACTGGTCTGTAATGAACTGATTACCTGTGTTAATCTGCAAAAATCTCATGAAAAGCCGGCCAAGAGACAATTGAATGGAGAGTGTTAAACAGCTTGTCTTTTTTAGAGAGACTACATACTTGTAGATGTTTCTGGCCAAAAACATGCCGAGAAATGGCCACAAATGGCCAAATGCCAAAATTGTTTATAAAAACAATTATTTATTTTTATCAGATGAAGTATTATAAATCATTAGTATTGATTTTTTTTAAATTTAATATTTAAATCTTTTAGAAAAAGTCCAGAGACGAGCAACTAAGTCAGTACCAGAATTAAAAAGTATGAGTTATAAGGATAGGTTAAAGGAGTTAGGGTTAACATTTTTAGAAAAAAGGGAGGATCGGGGAGATTTAATAGATATATTTAAGATTATGCATATTAGTAAACCCTAATGTATTTTTTATTAGAAGGGTCTGAGAGGCCATGCATATATGGTGCAAGTAAAGTAGGAGTAGATTAAATACCAGAAAATCCTTTATTAGCAATAGAGTGGTGAGAATATAGAATTACCAGAATCTGGAATATGTAGTGCTATCAACAGATGTAAATGATTTTAAAAAGAATTATGATGTTTATTAATATTACACCACTGCTAGTGCTAATGCTAATATTTAATGGCTTAGATATTGTGTAAATATGAATATTGATGTGTGCTTTTATATACAATTTGTATACCATACAATGGGGTTACTTGAAACACCCAGGCAACATAGGCCAATAAGCATTGAAGAAAACTAGCAATGTATTTTCTGTATTTTTTGCATTTCTCTAACTGCTGCATATTTAAAATTTTAGCACAGGGTTGAAATATGCTTTTATGATGTCTGGAACTTAGATTTTAGGTAGCATGAGCTTATTAAAGCATTTTCTAATACACCTCTGAAAATTGGCAGTTTTTTAAAAATCGAAATGGGGTCCCTCCTAAACTTCCCAAATATGTGTTATGGCCAATATTATATATGAGATGTATTGTTATGCATGAACTCTGTAGATCTGTTAATAAAACACGATTCTGATGTAGTGTTTAACCAAAATGCCAAGAAATGTATTGCTATGCCAATTATTTTAGAGAATTGTGGTAACTTGGACCGTCATGTTACTTGGGCCAGAACTATTTTTTTACCAGTATCAAAAAACCCCACAAACTGATTGGGTGGTGGTAAAATATAATGTGGCTACCTCTTCAAAAAATAAAAAAGACATCGACCATTATTTTGTTGGCCAAATAACTAAAGTAATTTCGAATGCAGTTTTAGAAATTTCTTCTATGCGACCTGAATATTCACAAGATTGTAATCAATTTAAGTAAGACATAGACAACTGAGACTGTAGATATAGTGCAACTTTTGCCAAATCCAACTATGCCTCACAGATGTGCATATGTTTTTGAATATGCACCTCTTCTTATTGATTTATGCAGTGTTACATTTTGTTCTTTTCAGAAACAATTGAATTCGTAATTCTGGAATTCTTAAGGTGTGTGTCAATAAGTCAAATATTGACAAATCACTTCCCACAGCACCGTTTTTCCAATATTTTAATTGATCACCCTCAACAGTTTGCTGCCAAAAGATGTTGGTCACGAGACAGTTTCTATTGAGTGACCAACCAGACCTGTTATCAAAATCAGTCAATCCCAAACACTTTATTTAAAATGAATTAAAAAATGTTTTTAAATAAATTTATTATTAATTTTTTTATAATGTAAGTTGTTTGTAACAATGAATTTAATAACATTAAAATGCATGCTCCTATTTTTATATCCCTTGCTTAATGTTATCTGCCAGTTATTGTTATCTAAAAGACCCTATCCTAAAGTGATTACAATAAGCGGCTCTCTCTGTATTTCATAATACAAATGTCATATACTTACACAAAGAGTTGCAAAAGAAGAATCACAAAATGGCTCCACATATTTTTAAAAATTCATTTTCATTTTCCAAATTTTGTATCAACAAGAAGCAAAATAAGTGAATCCGTCTCATTCAATGTTTGTTTGTACATTTGTCTGTTGTCAACCATTCTATTTATATATGTGACTAGACAAACCTTGGGTCATTCTTTAAGAGAAAATTAGTGCACCATTTTGGTTAATTAGAGTTAATTCACCAACAGATAAACAGAATCAGACTTTTAGTATTATATATAGATGTTAAAAATGGATCTACGGCAATAAAATTACTAAAGTTAATGATGGCTGTTGATATTATTTTAATCTAAACAATGCTGAGTGATCTATCTAATGACTCCATTCCATTATATGTTGAAACTTTTTATCAAATACTACCTCTGTCCCATAATAGTTGTTACATTTGCATATAAAAAATCACTACTAAATGTAACAACTATTATGGGACAGAGGTAGTATTATAGGTTAATTCTTAAATCTATATTTTAAAAATTAAATGTTAAATCAAGGGGAATAACGTTTGATCGAAGTTACTTCACGGTCATCTTTAGATAAATTTTTTTTATTCAATAATAATAATAATATATGCATTTATAGAAAGCGCCTTTTCTCAGATACCTCAATACTTAAGTCTCCACTGGACAAAAGCCCTTGAAAACATGTGCAATCAATTGCAGTAAAAATATAAGGCCTATTAAAGAAGAGTAAGAAGAGTAAGAAGAAAGTGCACAAAAGTTACAAAACACAGGGCAGGAGCTACAGTTACGATTACGAAGTGTATTTATTAACTGAGTTCATATAATTATGAAAGTCTTGAAACAAGAAAGTTTTTATTTTTTATTTAAAGCTTGCTAATGTATGTATGTTCCGGATATGAGAGATTAATTGATTCCCAAGTCCAGGTGCTATATAGATGAAACTCCTGTGCCCATGAGTCATATTGATAAAGACAAGTTCTAAAATCAAACCATCCAAATATCAGATGTTAATAAGAGCACAGAGTTCATAAGAGCACATATCATGCAGACATTTGAATACTGTAATTAAAATTTTGAACACGACTCTTCTATCCTAAGTTAAAGTAGGCCAGGCCGATAATGCTGGTCCTAATTGACACACATTTCCCACGTTTCAAAACTAACCAAGCAGCATCATTTTGAACTTTTTGTAGTTTGTTAATTTGCGATTAATTCAAACCAAAGAAAAGTGAATTAGAATAGCCTAGATCTACTGGTAATAATAGAGTGAACCAGCTGCTCAGTTTCTTTGTTGGAAAGTAAGTTTCTAATACTACGGACATCGCTAATTAATTTATAACAGTGGGAGGCAACATTATTAAAATGCATTTCTAAGTTTAAAGATTAGGTTGAATTCACAGAAGAGTTTCATTTTTAAAATATTCTATTCATTGAAGAGTTCTACTGTGTTTAGGAGCGGTGTGAAACGGTTCATGAATTTAAAAATTAAACATAGTATCCAAATACATATTTAGATAATACTCAAAACAGTTATTTAAAATGCCTAGATTATTAGTCTGGCAGAAGGCCTTAGTAGTGGAGCAGTCAGTGAAAAACAAACTCACATCAATAGTGAATAAATTTATAAGAAAAACTTGCTGACCATTGCACAATGGTAAACACCCAAATATGTAGAAATATGGAAATGTTATATAAAAATATGTAAAAAGGTGAGATAGGATTTAAATGATTTTTTTAAAGGGCAGTACTTTTTATTCCTGACACTTCTTAATACTACTAGTTCTCAAACATAAACAAACTCCCTGCCATATATTAATGAAATATTTTGATGCAAAAACTATCCCTGCCACACGTTAATAAAATATTTCCATGGCAGGGATAGATTTTGCATCAAAATATTTCATTAACATGTGTCAAGTAGTGGCAGGGATAAGATTTTAAATGTCTTTAGATTTATCAGTAGATAAATTTGGTTTGTATTTAAATGTAGGGACAGTTGATATATAAATTTTACAATGAAACACAGAGAAACTCAAAGTGCAAAATGGACGCCTCTTTGTGGTATAATGGTTAGCAAGCTGGGCTTGGTGATCATTATTGCTGAGTTGTGAGTTCAATCCTCATTGGGCGCCTTATGTTTGTGGCCTTGTGCTAAAACTAAGCTAAGCTCAGTAAAAATTAACTCTTAGTGCAAAATGTTTTTAATCTTTATAAATTAAAGGTCTGGTTAGTCACTCAATAGAAACCGTCATATGACCAACGTCTTTTGGCAGCATTGCTGTGACCAATTAAAAAATTGGAAAAAGGGGTTATCAATGAATAAGTTACTTTTCTCACCTTTTGTTGGTTGGTGATCACTAAAAAAGTCTGAATTTTCAAAGAACTAGTGTGAAGGGACCAATTTAGCATAAACTTACATTGTAAATTGAACTAAAAACCTATTTTGGGGGGAAATTTAAAAAAACAAAAAGAAACATGTTTTTATTTATGGTTTATGATGTATACGCTCAGTGTACCCTCCCACCCTTCCTCTGATGTCTGTTGTGCTCTGGAATATTGTCAACAAAACCGCAGATCATATGATATACTTTATAGAGCTATGGAGTTTTTGAAGTTTTAACTTTGTATAAGTTCTTGTGTATTCTTTAGGAAAATTGGCTGCAGTCTCTGTTCTTTTCTCTGCTACACACACACATTTCTTGAAATAAAAAAAATCACAATATTCAAAACGATTTCTTTCAACTTCAATGCTAGAAATCAATACATGAAAACATGCCAATTTTTTGATAATTCTTTTTCAAAAATTGCTCACAATAAAATTAAAAGTGACCTTTTTGAATGAAGATAGGTAAAACACTCCTAATGCCACCCAATACAATCAGATTGTCATGAAATAATTCTGTTTCTAAGCATTGCTTGTGTTCATGCACCATTTGGCACGACAGCTATGACACAGCAAAGCAGCTATGCAGTCATACTACCAAATTCCTGAAAAATCTAAGGATAGGCCGATGGGTCGAGGCAAGGTGGAGGTGTGTTGTAACTTGACATGAAATTAATGTTAAGTGAATCAATAAAAAAACTTTTTTTTAAAAACTACCTATTTAAAAAAAGAATTAGAAAAAAAAACTCCCCACTCAGCAAAAAAAAAAAATAAGCAAGCTATTATTGTCGCTAATCTTGAATTTCAAATTCACTTTTCCAGAAAGATTATACAAAAATCAATCCAGCCATCCCATGCGGAAAGTTCAAATGGTTCATTTTTTTTTTCTAGTTTCATTTTTTTTGTTTTCTTTTATAAAACTTGGGTAAGTCAGGATTTGTGATTCTTCCCTTCGAAAGTTTCCAAAGGAGAAATGAGGCAACCATTCTAAATAAAAATCAAGTCTAAAGGATAATCTCAATAATTAAAGTGCGTAACAGCTACAACCTATTAAAATGATGTCATGATAACACAGGGACTTTACTAACAGAGTGGGTGAAAAGAGAGATGGACTTGCCTGCTGGATGCTTGAATCACGTTTTAAAGAGAGGGGAAAAAGAGGGATGGGCTTGACTGCTTGAAGGAATATACTTAGAAGAGAGAGAGAAAGAAACAGAGAAAGCACAGAAGTATAAAGCAAACATTTAAACAGTAGTTTTGTTTATTTGTTTACTTTATTCGATTCATTTTGTTGTATTGTTGTATTGTATACACATGTAACTCATAAATAAAGCATTAAAATGTCATATTGATCTTTATTCCTTGGTGGTTGTTTCTAATTAAACCATGGAATTTCCACAGGTTACGGCTAATCCATCTAATAAGTGAGAAGCATCTGTTTGTCTGTCACGCTACAGAAACCACCTATACATGGGCACAGCCCAACCAAAGAGAACATTTTTTTTTAAAGGTTTTAGCGGGGGGGTGTTCTATTTACAATAACTATAATGCTAAACTGGACCCTTACTTTCTGTTCGCTATACATATATACCTCCTCTTCCTCATTCTTTTCCATCACTTCCTCCTCTTCTTTCAATCCCTTTTTATTCTTTTTCACTCCTTCTTCCGCCTCCTCTCACTTCTAAACTATTTCTAGTTTTCAACTTTCATTTACTTATTTAAAATGTTTGTTTTTTTTAAATGTTATTAATCACTGACATTTATATGTATCTATGTATCTATCTATGTATCCGGACTTTGTCCAGACCTAACCGTTCATAGTAGAAATTTGAAATTTTGCACACGCACACTCCTCTCAATGAGTAGGGGAAATTTTTTTGTTTTTTTGAAAATTCCCTCCCTAAATAAGTTTTAGAGGGGGGGGGGGCAATATAAGTTTATGCTAAATTGGTCACTAGTTTGTGCACACTTGTTTTTTGAAAATTCAGACCGTTTTTAGTGATCACAGCCCAACAAAGGCAAGAAAAGTAACTTATTCATTGATCACCCCATTTTCCAACTTTTTAATTGATCACCCCCAACACAGAATATATGGGTGGCAGTGATTCATAATTTCCCTTTTTGGTTTTTAATATTTTCAGGGGAAAAAAAACAAACCTTTATGATTCTTCCTGCTACCCCCAGAAGAGAAGCTCCGCATTGAATTTTCCACATCTGCTTCAGTATGACATGTCACACTATTATTATGATGTTATTTTACAGTTTAATTTGGTTAATTTTCAGCCATTGTTTCAAACCAATTGAATTTCGAAAAAAAAAAAGAAATCAATCAATCTAATTAGACAAATTGAATCAGATAATGATGTACACAATTGGAAATAATTATATTTTAGCTAAATAGAGAACATTGATTAAAAAATAGTAAAATACAGTTATCCCTTACCATTTGCTGGGTTTGGGAGCACTAGTGGGTCGTGAATGCACTAAATCTGCAAATAATTTCTGCCCCAAAACCCATAAATGTTGTACTATAAACCTTTTGATAAACAAACACTTTACCATTCATGATTTGTAAATGTACAAATAAATAAATAAATACAGTAAAAGTTTTAAATATAAAACTCCATTTTCTCTGTTGACACATCCATCAATTATGGCGGAATCAATATTTTTTTTTAGTCAAAAACATAAACACAGCCTTAATCTGCTCAGAAATCCTCTGAGTACGCAAAAGTATTTCTTTGTTTTTTACTATTTTCCTGAAGTTATAACCAAAGTTAAACTTTCAAAGAAGATATTTAATTAATTATTGCAATACATTTTTAAAGTGCCCTCTTTTTAAAGCACATGGTAGATGCTAGTAAAAAAAAAAAATAATGTTAATTAACAAAAACCATAAATTTCATAAAACTACCATGCAGTGATTATTAACAATTCTTTTCTCCTTTTTATGTTACTATTTACCTTAATCTTAATATTTTTGTTGCTTAACCGGTCTGAGAAAAGTTGCAATAAAAGCAAAAAAAATATTAAAATGAAGGTAAATAGTAGCATAAGAATGAAAACAAATTGTTAATAATGATTTACAATACTTCATGAACTAAAAAATAAATAAATTTGTTTACACAGTACAGTGAATTGGAAAATAAAATTGAATGTCAAAAATACTGTTCGACTAACCAGTTCACGAGTGTAAACGAGTGCAACTTTTCAAGCTCAACCTACGATAAGTTTTTAACCGTCTATATTTATTGACTACATAAATAATTTTTAGTTGATAATTTTCTACAATCTTCATTCTTATTAATAACACAAAGATTATTACGATGCGTTTATGATTTCCTAAACTTTCCTATACTTTTTACGTTTTGTTTATATTGCACAGCGTATTTTCTATGATGTGTTATTTTGCAGCACACCGCAAAACTCCCAAATATTCCCATTAAAATATTTATGACAGAACCGCAAATTATCGAAACCGCGAATGGCAAGCTCTCATGGTTTTATATTGAATATTTTAAAATATCACATTATCCTCATACAGTTGTCCCATTATAACATGTTATAATGGGAGAGGCTTATAATGCGGTACTGGGGCGGTGGTGGGGGGGACTTGGTTGTGGACACTGTGCAAATATTGAATTTTTGCAGCATTATAAATCATCCTATTCAAAGCTCTGTCAAATAAGAAATCTATATTATAACTTGCGATGTATCAGTTTGTCTGTCACATAACAGAAAGAGAGGAAGGGAATTATGTGAACACACAAACACAAAATTGGTTGGTGCTAACCAAGTTTTGCCGTGTGTGTATGTGTGGTCACTGGTTACCGTTCTGATTTGATTCAGGCTGCTGGTACATCGAGAAAAGAAGAAAGGCGAAAACATAAAATGAGGTGGAATTGAACTCAGCAGATTAGGTGTGGGAGAGAGGAGCAGGGTAGAGATATGTAAATGGGCAGGGGGTGAAACAAAGATTTTGCTAAAGGAGAATGGCTGAGTATGTTTGTGTTTGCTGATTTCAGCTGCTGGTAATATAAATACACCTTCTGCCGCTACGGTTTCATCCTATACTCAAATGAAGACAATGCTCTAGGTTGGTATTACAAAGTGAAAATAAAGATAGTTTTATTCTATTAAATATGACTTTGTGGTCCCTTACACTTCCATGAGCTTTTTCAGATACTACAGTGTTTTAGAGTTCCATCCCTGGGTATACCCATTAGCAAAGCAACATGTATTTTACTAGTTTACAATAACACCCAAGAATTTCTTTCTTGAATATATGTGAGCAAAACTGAACAATTGCAAGCATAGTTCCATCTTTTAAGAGACAACTCCCAAATGGAGTATGAACGTCCAGTGATGAAGTCCCAGTTTCCGTTGCATGCGTCAGCTTAATGATCCTTGCAAATTTCAAGTCTGGTTGAGACCAGGACTTTATACTTACAAGTTTTTATGACCACACCCCTGGCAAGATACAAGTTCACCGAAGGGATACCTCCACCCTAATCACACAGCTAATACTCAATTAGCTGCTGAGTGCACAGGGACATTTTTCCTAATGAAGAGTTTTCCACACTCTTTGCTCATACCGGGAATCAAACCCAGGACCTTCTGCGTGTGAGGCAGATGTGCTAACCATTACAATATCTGAGCAGACAGCAAGCATATTTAACACAGCAACAATAAAATACAAAGGAAAATATTCAGTCAAGTCAGAAGATAATGAGAATTGCTACAAGGGAGATTTTCCTGATGTTTAATAAGAGTATAGAACTGAAATTCAAAGATAGCAACATTTTTGGTTTGTCGTCATGCTAGCAATAAGGACGAAGCACTGGAGAAATTGTTAAACGTATTATGAAAAGAAAACTCAATGCATAATCTAATTAATTTCTAATTAGATGCAACAAGAGAAAAATACTAAACACATAAAGAAACAGGTCTGGTTAGTCACTCAATAGAAACCATCATGTGACCAATGACTTTTGGCAGCATGCTGCGTTGGGGGTAATCAATTAAAAAATTGGAAAAAGGGGTGCTCAATGTTATTGTTACATCTCTTGCCTTTTTTGGGGCCGTGATCACTAAAAAGTCCAGATTATAAAAAAAAACAAAAAAACAAGCGTGAATGCTGCTGGGCACAAACTAAGGGACCAATTTAGCAAAAACTTACATTGTAAATTTAATTGTTCAATTCAAAAATTGGGAAAAGGGGTTCTCAATGAATAATTTACATCTCTCGCCCTTTGTTGGGCGGTGAACACTAAAAAAGTCTGAATTTTCAAAACACAAGTGTGAATGCTGCCGGGCACAAACTAAGGGACCTATTTAGCATTAACTTACATTGTAAATTGAACCCCCCAATAAAAACCTATTTTGGGAAGGATTTTTTTAAAAAAACAAAAAAAACGTTTTTTTCTAGACATAATACGTAAATGTTTAAATTTAAAAAGTTTTTGGTTTCTCATTATCAATACATTTTGTATAAAAATGGCAAATTTGTTATAGGGGCACTCTTAAATCCCTGAGGAGCTAGAGGGCTGAAGATTTAAACATTTACTAATTATTGTTTTTTGAAAATTCACCCCCTAAATAGGTTTTTAGTGTGGGTGCTGGTCAATTTGCAATGTAAGTTTGTCCTACATTGATCCCTTAGTTTGTGTCCGCTTGTTATTTGAAAATTCAGACTTTTTTAGTGATCACTGCCCAACAAAAGGCAAGAGAAGTAACTTATTCATTGATTACCCCAACACGGCATCTGCCAAAAGACGTTGGTCATGTGACGGTTTCTATTGCGTGACTAACCAGACCTTTAATTTATAAAGATTAAAAACATTTTGCACAAAGAGTTATTATTTACTGAGCTTAGCTTAGTACAAGGCCACAAACATAAGGCGCCCAATGAGGATTGAACTCACAACTCAGCAATAATGATCACCAAGCCCAGCTTGCTAACCATTATACCACAAAGAGGCATCCATTTTGCACTTTGAGTTTCTCTGTGTTTCATTGTAAAATTTATATATAAACTGTCCCTACATTTAAATGCAAACCAAATTTATCTACTGATAGCAGTTTGTGGTAAATTTTCAAACTATATCCCTAGGGCAAAGTAGGCTACAATAATAGAAAGCAAATAATAACCATAAGGATTTGAATTCTCCCTTGACTATGCATAATGGGTAATGGGATGCAAAATAGGGGTTTTTACTTTTGAGTTTAATTATAAATTCAACTCTTAAATTCATGGAAATATGCTGAAAATATACAGCACAAAAGCAGTTTTCTTGAACAGACCTCATATAACTGAAATACTTTTTTAATTCAACATTTAAATTCATGTCAAAAATTTTAATTTTAAGTAGGGGGAATAACTTTTGATCAGAGTTGACTACTAAGATTGCACTTTTAGGTAACTAAAAATTTATTTTTTTATTCAATTCACAAAATAGTTCCATTTTTTAAAATTCTATTCATTGAAAAGTTCCACTGTGTTTAGAAGCGGTTTCAAGTGGTTCATGAATTTGGGGTACAGCACTTTCGTCTACATCACTTTAGTAAATATCAGTTTTGTCTAAATCACTTTGGTCTCAACAATATCTCCAAATGTTCTCAATGAATTTCAATGGCATGGGCTGAGGAAGAATTGATGACATTTTGTGGTTGATCCAGGGATATTTTTGATTGAGAGATATTGCCCCCCCCTCCCAATTTTAAACAAGTGATGTAGACGAAACTGATATTTGCTAAAGTGATGTAGACGAAAGTACCGTAATTCAAATTCATGAACCACTTGAAACCGCTTCTAAACACAGTAGAACTTTTCAATGAATAGAATTTTTTTTAAATTTTTAGTTACCTAAAAGTACAAGGGAAGTAACTATGATCAAAAGTTATTCCCGCTATTTAAGATTAAAATTTTTTATATGAATTTAAGTTTTAAATTAAAAAATATCTCAGTTATATGAGGTCTGTTGTCCAAGAAAACTGCTTTGTTGCAGTATATTTCCAGCATATTTCCATTCACTTCAAGGGGAGGGTGTGGTGACTAGTGTGCACCAGGAGAAACTATAGTTTTGTTGATGATAATTAAAAATGAATCTAAAATTAATGATGGAAATTCCACAGTTTACAACTAAGATTGTCCATTATTCTCTCACCCTTTGCCTGTATCTTCTCATTCTCTCTCTTATCCCTTCCAATCGTTGTTGCCCGTCCATTATTTTATTATACTAATATGGATTATTTTCATATGCAAAAATCTTCCCACCATCTTTCCCTTCCTACCCTCTTATTAAACTACCTAACTTTCTT
>VCCN01002354.1:5641870-5657133 GCA_006491835.1 Architeuthis dux
CATAGAATTAAATCTACCAACCCCGCCAATTTACTCCCAGTAGAACAACACTTTCACCTACCCAACTATAACTTTAGCAATGATGCTAAATTCACCATTATTGAAAGGATAGAAAAGACTACACCTCATAAATCTACAAAAATCCTAGAGTCCCATGAGAACATGTGGATCAAACTCCTACAAACCCTCTCCCCAAGGGACTAAATATTAAATTAAATAACCCAGATATCTCCTAATTCCAACCTATATGATAACCACCATCATAACCCTCCATAATACTATACATTCTATTAAACACACACACACACTAATTAACCTATTATCCCAACCCAAAACCTAACACACACACACTCATAACCCCCCCCACACACACACACACAGCGTTACAACACCTTACGTGACTATTTGTATTATCTTACAACACTTTCAAATTAACAACTTAATAAATCCCCACCCTACCCTAATAAATCCCTACCTACCCACATAAACCCGAATGAAAATTAAAATTAATACAATATAAATAAAAACCTAATAACTAATGAAGGATTAAAAACAAAGTCAACTCAACTCACTCCCCATATGGACATATATATAAACCGTAGCCTGTAGTATCCATATTCTTAAAACAATGAACCATTAATATCTGGTACAATTCTGTAGTATAACTCGTCACAGCAATACTTGGTACTTTAATGTTCTCACTCTGCAACCTAACAATCTTCCATAGTCTGAATCCATCTATTTTCCCTTAAATATTCTTATTAAAAGTTTTTCCTTAGATATTTTGAAATACTTCTCCCTATATATTCTTTGATTTTTATTTAATTTCTGTTCTTACTTTTTCAACACATTAACCCACTTGCCTATTATAAGAACTCCCCCCCCCTCCACATCCCTCACTGTGTAACCCACTTGGCTCAAATGGATATTCTGACCTCGGATTGACCTCACATCTTACCCAGAATTCATCAATTACTCTAAGAATCTTCCACAATCTTCAGACAGGGAACTGCTACAGTTGAAAACAAGCCTCTCTGTGCTTGCGATCATATCACCAATACTGTATCGATGTTAAAATACTGACTTCGATCTATACCTGGTGATGATGAAAACTTTTCGAAACATGTACAGAAAAAACATATAACTAATAAAATTCCATATATATACTATACTACTGTTTTGTCTTAACTTTAACAGTACAACTCTCTCTCTATGTATAGATATATACACACAGGTTTCTCCCGCTATGTAGAGCATTTCTATAAAATCCTTTCGTAATCGTAAATGGCATAAAGTAAAGAAGCTCAGATATCATTTTTGGGTGACAAATTATTTCTTACTTACTATTTAACCACTATAAATTGATGGCCTCAAGAGTGACAAGTTTAACACTATCATCCTGTTCTTATTTCATCAAATTTGATAAATTTTGTCTGAGATTTTGAAAAGAGTTGTTAACTCTTAAATTCATATGAACAATTCAAATCTTAAATCAAGGGGATAACTCCTGATCAGAATTACTTGCCTTGTCCCTTTAGGTAATTTTTAAAAAATTTTTTTAATTGAATTCAAGAGTTCCATTTTTCTAAAAATTCTATTCATTGAAGAGTTCCACTGTGTTTATGAGCAGTTTCAAGCGGTTCATGAATTTTAAGGAATTAATATTCAATGATTTTTGGATTATCCTTATGTTTCAGCTGGTTCATTCACCGATCATCTTCAGGTGGAATTTCAATCAGATAAAATCGTTAAAAACGAATCATTAAATGAAACTCTCCAGTCATTATTATTAATTTTTTTTACTAGTTTTCCTTCCATCTTATTTTTGTTGCTTTTCATTGCACTGCACACTTCATTTTTACATTTATTCTATAAAAATTAAGCAAACTGCATCCAATTTATGTTGCATACTTGACAGTCATATGTTACAAAAATAAGATGAAAGAAAAACTAGTCAAAAATTAATAATAATGACATTGCTTCATTTAATAAATTCAGACAATTCAAGACTATTACATCTTATTACTACTAGGTGTGAGTTCACAGATACTCTGATCCTAGGCAGAAGTCACAATCCATACATAGATAATCCTGTCATTTTTCATGGGTACTATCCTAGTTAATGATAATAACAATGTTTCATCTAAGAAATCTGGACAACTTAAGACTAAAACTACCTAGTGCACATTTAGCAACACATCTTCTCCATAAACTTCTTTTTTTTAAAAACCTTTCTTGTTTACAAAGCAGACACAGATGAGTTTTTGTTCAATTCAGATGACACAGCCTTTTATTAAGTTGTTAATCAGACCTGCACTTCATCTCATCATAAATTCCAGAAAGATTATGAAAGAAGTTTATTTGAACTCAAGAATGTGACCTGCCACGTTGTTAAAATAATTATAGTTATTTATGGCTACCAACGAAGTTGGAAGAGGTAAATGTATTCACTCCTGTCTGTCTGTCTGTTTGTCCACCCAATATCTTCAAAGGTTCCCAATGAAATTCAAGTGTGAGCCATGGGCATGGACTTCTGCAGCCACTTTTCCAGGGTGTGAGGTGGGGATATTTTCAGTGAAGACTTACTCTTTATTTCCGATTGCACTATTATTAGGTTGATAAGGTAAAAATTTTCCATGGGTTGTAGGACCCCAATTAATGCATTTTCTGAAAGAGCACAGACTGAGGATCAGAAAAGTTATTATTTTTTTCATAATAGCCCAAAGGAATCAAAGTTTTGAAATTGGGAAGTAAATGAATAGAATAGATAAGTAGAGTAAATGAGTTGTAGTACTTTTCCAAGGGGGTGCTACTGCACCCCCTTACAGATGGCCATGGCCTACAGAACAATTGATTAAATTTTGAGGTGGATCAAAGAATTTGTTCTCAACTAAGAAATAAGAAAGAAGACAGTCCATGAAAAGAACTGCTACAGTTGAAAACAAGCCTCTCTGTGCTTGCGAGCATATCACCAACACTGTATCGATGTTAAAATACTGACTTCAATCTATATCTGGTGATGATGAAAATTCTTTGAAACATGTACAGAAAAAACATATAACTAATAAAATTCCATATATATACTATACTCCTGTTTTGTCTTAACTTTAACAGTACAACAAACAGTTAATAAAAAGGCTAGATTTAGATTTTAAGGGAGTTAACTCAATATTTGTACATTCAAAGTTTTCTTTGTGATACATTTAATTTGCTTAAATTTATCAGAATGAAGTTATTTTCATTATTAATTTTTGACTAGTTTTTACCTCTGCCAACAAAGTTACACCAAGGTTATATACTTACCCATGTGTGTTTGTCTGTTTGTCCACCAAATATCTCCAAAAGTTCTTAATGAATTTCAATGACATTTTGTAGAAGGGTGAGCCATGGGTCAAGGAACAATTGATTACATTTTTGTGAATTCTATTTTATTTAGTGTTGCTTAGTCTAGCACATGGCCACAATAGTTAGGAAACCATTATGGTCTAGTCAGAAAAATAGGTCCACGGGGGCCCACATGATGTTTTTCGCCACCTGTTTTTTCTTAAAGTGTATATTTTATGATTCTCCATGTTGACACAAGGTTTATTTTTAACCCTATATTACTACGAGTGTGAACACGAACTCAGACACCAAAAAATAGAAAATGGCATAACTTTTGAAACACATTTTTCCATACAATTCTGACCCTAGGGATTCAGAAAAATGGGTATTGTTAAGATTAAAACAGGAAAAACAGTGGCGGAAAAAAGATCCAGGGGTCCCTGTGGACTTATTTTTCTGACTAGTCGAATAAAGATAAAATTTGATTGATTGTTTTGTTTAACGGCACGATTAGGGCTGGGAGAAGTCTGGATACATAGATAGATACTGTAGTGTCTCCCAGCCTGTGGGAATCTCACTGAAAAGATAGATGAAGAAAAAGGAACAAGGATGAAGACAAATGTGATGCTTAACTGATCATGCTCGGAGAAGAAACCCCTTGTGGGTCATTTAGTGCCGAATTCAGTTTCTTTTTGAATACACAATTTATTATTATTATTATTATTGTGGACAAATTATAGTGTTATGATATGTGTTTCCGGACTAACAAACATCTGTGCGGAAATGTAAGTGACCTCGATCACCTTAGGAGATGGGTATATTGCATCAGTGTTGTAAACAGGAAATGGGGACCGGTGATTGACACCGCATAGGAGTTGGAGAAGCCCATAAAGCAGAAGACTGCCATCCCTGGGAGCGGACAGAAATCTCGACACTCAAAGAAGAGACAGACATCAGCTGGGCCGAAAGGCACAAGACCGCTGTCCCTGTTGGGGACAGACTGGCAGTTCTCCTTATCATCTCTCTCCCACTCTTCACTCTCCGGCTGACAAAGATGTATGTTGTGTAATAAAAATATGTCCAGATATTTTCACAAGCAAGTCTTCGAGTTTCCTTTATAATGAAGTCCAGGACATTCAACGAGTATGCAACAATAGTAGGCAAGTTAACATAGGCACATTTTTGCAGACAGTTTGCTGTCGAGGTTTGTATATCGAATCAGTTTTTTATATTTTTGAGTATAGTTTCACTTCCCTCAGGAAGGATAAGATGTTGTGTATATCAACGTTCTCGAATAGGTCTTTCATATTGTTTGGTTTATAAAAGCATTGTCTGGTGAAAGCAAGGTCACCACATTCAATTAGAATGTGCTTTACAGTGAATCGTGTTTGGCATGCTGTACACTCTGGTTGTTCCTCTTGTTTCAGTATAAAAGAGTGAGTAATTCTTGAGTGGCCAATGCACAATCTGGACACAGTGATCTGTTCTTTACAGGATTTTCTGAAACCCAGTTTCCATTCTCCTAAAATGGGTTTTATTGAAAATAGTTTGTTGTTGGTGAGATAAAATTTCATCAGCAAGACAAATGTGCTAACCAACATGCAGGTCACATGGCAAAGTTCAATGGGTTCATCAGAAGGTCACAGATTCAACACAGTGGTCAGACACTGGATGTTATGTGTATGAGAGTGCAATGCTCCCTCAGAGCAAGATTCCACATTCCAGAACACAACAGACATGCGAGAAACACTGGAGTGTCGTTGTGATAAAACAAAACAAAGACGAGAAAATAAATGCAAAGACGAGAAAATAAATGCACATAAATTTATTATACAAAAACAATTTATTAACCAAGGGAAATTATGAATCACTGCCACTCATATATGCTGTGTTGGGGGTGATCAATTAAAGATAGATGAAGAAAAAGGAACAAGGACGAAGACAAATGTGATGCTTAACTGATCATGCTCGGAGAAGAAACTGCTAGGCTCTTCACTCCATGTGTTCATCTTTATTTCCCGTTAGCCCCAGCGCATGACTGAAAACTCACTTCCGTCATTATGGGTTGCGGCAAGGGAGGTAACTCAAGGTATTTATCTCTGTTAGTGTTAGCTCAAACACAATAAATACATAGATAAATATAAATGTCAGAACAGATGAATAACCTAAACCCAGCAATAAACCAGTGTTGTGGGTTGCAGTGATTAATTATTGCATGATCTATGAAGATCATGCAAGCCAAAATTTGACTGCAAAGTTACTGATCATTGTGCTCGTAAGCCAAGAAGAATTCCATTGAACTATGTTTAAAATGTTAAGTTAAAATAATATTTTATGTTACTATTTCCTATTTTATATGTTGAATGAATTAAAAATTAAAAATTAATATTCATACTTCAGCTTCATCAAAGATCTTAACAGTGTCATTTGCTTACCCTAGCATTTTTTACAACATTCCACTGGTTCTTTACATCTGATGCAGGCTCTCAGGTAGCCAGCGAGACCTATGCGGGAGAGGCAGGACTTCCCACAGCAGATGCAGGAGAAGGTCTGGCTTCCCCAGGGGAAGTAGTGCTGCCTCTCTAATTCTACTCTTGCTCTGCGGTTTGCTTCAGCGAGGGAGGTGGCCTGGTAGACCCTGTGTCCAGTGATGGAAATGGGTTTTGGGAACTAGGTATAAGGTAAGGCTGGGTTTTGGGAACCAGGTATATGGTATTGGTATGCAGGTTACAAAGGTTTCCATATATGGGGATTTAGTTAGGGATAATTGGTTAATAATTTTAAAACGGAGTCGAATCATTTCTATATACATTCGGCCCGTCGTAAAAGAAAATAACAATATGGTAAAAACATGAAAAGACAACCCTTAGAAAAATTAAATGTTTATTCATTCAACAAACAAGAAGGAAAATATGTGTTTGTTCATGTATGTGAGAGTTCTCATATCATCTTTGTGATATTTCTAAATGTAAATGCTAGTTGCTAAATGTTCAAGGGTTCTTGTGGTTTTAAGTGTCCTCATGTTTGAGATGAAACCTACGAATCAAAGTATAGCGATGTACTTACATTTTTGTGGAGAAGGCTTTGGCCCTGTCCAGACCAATGTGTGTTTACACACATGCTCAAATGGGCAGAGTCATAAAAAGGGAGAGCGAGTTAGTACGTCTGGTTAGGATAGTTGACTGGAGAAAAGAGAGTGAGATTCAAAGTTGGTGCTTGTCACGTGACAGGCTTCCAAGTTTATCATTGGATGGCCAGGTCACGTGATAATGTGAGGGGCTCTGATTGGATAGGCTTTAATTTAGTACTGGAGAGCTTTGTATTGAATCGCCACAATGTCTTCATTAGTAGACATTGAACATACAAAAAAACCTGGAAAATTTTCTATCCCTGATCGTGTCACAATGTCTCCCTGTCAGCAGCCTCTGTTGCCCTCTGATGGTAGTTGATTCCACAGGAAATGAGGGTCCTTTTAAAGGAGTCTTTGTATCACTTCTGTGAAGCCACAATTCTCCACCAGCAAGAGACTGGTTCTCGGAACAAGAGGGTCTTTGGAAGATGATAGTCCTCCATCCTCTCTATATGGCCTTCCCACTGCAAGTGAGTCTTTTACAGCATAGCCTCAATGTTTGTGACCCTGGCTGACATGCAGATGTCACTGTTAGCGTGTCCTGTGGTTTGGTCGAACAGTTAGTCGACAGCCATTTTAAGTCTGCAGGAAATCAACACCTGATGAAAAAAACAAAAAAACTTGTATATAAAGGTTTTATTAGCTAACTTAACAATCATCAATCATCAACTACGACGTATTGATGTTTTGTCGATAATTAGGTATGAACAAAATGGACGAAATTTTCAGTGTGAAATCAACACGTGAGAAATTTAAAATTCTGGAAAAAATCAGCATATTATTCGATTTTAAAAAAGAATTTTCCATTCATAATTTCGGAGAAGAACAATTATTTTTCATATGATTCCTACCCCACCTTTTATTAATTTGATGATTTTTTTATTTATAGTATTATATTTATTTATGCTTTAGTTGATTCTTACACATTTTACAGATAAACCCCTTGGGATATGAATTATGTTTACCTTTATTTTGAAAAATATCCAGGAACTGCTCAAATGAAACTCTTTGGGATTTTAAAAAAACAGGAAAATTAAGTAAAATATTTTTCTTCCCTGGAAATCTTTAGTTTCATTCAATTAATAATAATTTAGGCTTTTGATCTTTTCAATACTTTGAAAAGATTTTTCATCATTTTATCGATTATTCTTATTGATCCGATATTTTTTAAATGTATATTTTTTATTCTTTCTATTGTGCTGTGACTGAAATTTATTCAAAAATATTCTTAAAAGGTTGAATAATTAAATATAGAGAAATGATGAAAAAAAATATTTACTGGCTGTATTTTTCATATATTAGAAACCGGCAACCAAAACTGTCAACATAGGTTTCTTTCAGTTTTCAAGTTGGTCTGCCTGGTTGGCTGGCTGTGTATGTATCATTTGTATACCAATGGTGTTAGAGGGCTGAAAATTTCAACATTTACTCCTTATTATGTCTAGAAAAATTTTTTTTTTTTTCCAAATTCCCCATAATAGGTTTTATTGGGGGCTTCATGTGCAATGTAAGTTTATGCTAAATTGATCACCAGTTTGTGTCCGCTTTTTTTTTTTTAACTTTAGAGTTTTTTAGTGATCACTGCTGAACAAAAGGTGAGCGAACTAAATTATTCATTGATCACCCCCTTTTTCCAATTTTTTAATTGATCACCGCAAATATGGGATGCTGCCAAAAGACATTGGTCACATGACAGTTTCTATTGAGTGACTAACCAGACCTGTTTTCATATATTTTTTCGTTTATGTAAAATGACCGCTATTTCAAATTATGGGAGCTGCAAATCATTGATGCAGATTGCAGACGACAACAACACACATTCTTTTGCACAACGCAGCTGTGATGCATTTTAATCTTGTTTATTTTCCCACTCAAATATATTTGTTGTGTACTGCATTCTGGATAATGCCCCCTTGTTTACCATGCATTTTTAAAATCACGTATCGATTTCACGCTGAAAATATTTGTTCCTTTCGTTCATAATAAAAGTAAACAAACAAAAACCTTGATCTTGCAAAATG
The DNA here is from genome assembly GCA_006491835.1 of Architeuthis dux. Lineage (NCBI taxonomy): Eukaryota > Metazoa > Mollusca > Cephalopoda > Oegopsida > Architeuthidae > Architeuthis > Architeuthis dux. The sequence goes on from VCCN01002354.1 coordinate 5,650,346, forward strand.
AAATATGAATATTTTGAGGCAAGAAACATGCAGATTCATAAGTAAAAAAAAACAAAATAAAAATATTCTTCCGATAAGAAGCTTTCGGCGAAACATCAGTCAGATGAAAAGATTTTCAGCAAAGTGTCTGCATGACAAAACAGCTGTTGGCTAAATGTGCGTCAGCAAAAAGTTATTCAGCAAAAAGTCCAAGAGCCCAATGTTAGTGGTGAAATCGCTCATTAAGAATGGCACGGAGACAACACTGATGGAAGTTCTCAAGTCAGCATAGATTACACTGGTATATGACTCAGGATTCGACTCCATATACAAGGGTTGGCAGCAAGACGAGAAATAAAGTAAGAAGATTGTGTTGCCCCAATCCACTAAGTAGAAAGGGCCTGTCTGCTTTGAAAATCAGCATTCCAAATCCTAGCTCAATGGGAAATTATCAATTATCTAACCGATCTTTCTAATAAAATTAGATGTTTTAACTACATTTATTTAAATATTAATATTTAAATAAATGTAGTTAAAACATTTTGGTTAACAGGCAAGCATATTCCAAATGAATTATTGATTGTAATTGTTCATATTTATATTCCTAGATGATATTAATTCAACTTTAGCAGTCATTTTAATATATTTTTGTTACCACTTAAAAATCTTCGATTTAATTTTTAGCTACAGTTCATTAAATGATGATAAATGATTAGTTATTTCTATAATTTACATCCATACATACTGATAACCAATCATTATCAATGAATTCCCGTTCAAACAGTACACCCTTTGTCTATATAGATGGCCATAATTGATATAATAGTAGAGTTTCCTAATAATATCAAACACAATTTTCCAGTTCTTTTGAACAGAAAGCATTATTGTAAAAATTAATAATCACAATCCACTAATGATAGTAATTTTGAAATAATTTTTATAACCTAATGCAACGTGAAGCGTGTAGACGGGTCTTCCCCAGGTTTCTAACGTAGGCCTAAAAGTCGCTCTCTAGAAATGAACGAAGGCCAGATTTCCACTTTTATATATATTTTATAAATAACTTGTATAATTTAATTAACAAAAATATATTACATACGTTTTATTATTTGAAATAATTAAATACTCACAACCACACACATTTAATGTCAAAATAACGAAATCGTATCGGTTCAAGTTTACTGTTCCTAGTTTTATAATGTAGCGTAATACAGTTTTAACAAAATTAGAAATCTGAGATACGAAATAAATATAGTTTTCATTTAAATTTACTATGCTACTCAAATTCTATCGGCCCACGCGAAGGTTTAATTATTAATGACTTCATATTTAAAAATATAAAAGTATTGACTTCGATTTTTTAATGAATGAACGATCACATTTATTACAATTTCATTTCATCTCTCTAATTAATTGGTGTTAGCTTCTGTAAAAACGGTGTCGACCAACGGTCAGGTAGGAAAACATTTTTGTCACTGAAAGCAAAATATTTTATTTATAATTCTTTTCTTTTCCTTAATTGTTGATTTCTTTTCAACTAGTCGCTAATCGGCAATATCCTTTAAAAACTTTTGCGTACATTATTGGTTTCTCAAGTAAAAGTCGTAGAGCGTAAGTCTTGTCGAATAAACTGCATCTCTGTATTTTTTTCTTGCATCAGATTTACATACAACCAGTGTTGCCAATTTAGATGTTTTACATCTAAATCTAGATGTTTTTGGTTGCGTCTAGATGTCAGAAATTGCTATTTAGATGATTTTTTAAAATAAAATCAGTAATATTTTTATTTAATTTATAGTAATAAAATAAGTAATATTTTTAATAAATTGAGTAATATTTTAATAAAATAAATTTTGAAGATTAAAGCCACAGTAATATATTTCCTAGATTTTATCTGGAGAATCTAGATGTTTTAAGATGGTTTTCTTTACTCAATTTTAGATGTGAACTTGAAATAAAGTTGGCTAAATTGCATAGAACCACGGCACCCCCAGATCGTTTCAACAGTTGAATAGATTGTAGGGGAAAAAGTCGTAATTTTAGTTTTTGGGTAGGAAAAAAGGCAATTGTTACCTTTACCTTTTTTAAATGGCCACAGGAAAAAAAATGCTCTAATAAAATAGGTAATGTTTTAATAAAGTAAATTTTAACGTCAACGATTTAAAGTATTTTATTATTATAAATTAAATAAATTAAAATATTGTACTTATTTTATTAAAAAAAAAAGAAAATTCCCTATCACTTATTTTCCTGGTCAGAAACCGAAGTTATGACATTCAGTTTCTTTCCATGACATTTTTTTCCGGTCACCGTTTATGGCGTCTTTGGTTACTTACATAGCAACTTCACCTATACCATTAGACGTACTGAAGACAAAGAAGAGAAAAAGAATCTAAAGTCGATTTTTAATTTTCAAAAGAATCATCTTTTTGTTTTGCGTAAGGTTGAGTGCTACCGTGCTAAGTAATATTTCCTTTGGCAACAAAAATCGTAGCTTCTAAGCTTACACACACGATATTGTGAACAATTGCTATATTACTTTATACTATAGAAAAGGGAGAAGAATAATTTATTTAAATTTACGGTATATAATCTAAATTTAATGTTCAAATAAAACCGCATCGGATAAATTTTATATTTTTGTATTATTAATCAACCGGCATGACTTCACACGGTGTAATTGGAAAAAAATTCACCTTTTAAATGTAACCAATATCGGTCACCTCGATTTAAAAAATATTATTTTGTACTTGAAATCGGCTTTTTATGAGAGAAGTTACTTGCGTCATTAAGCCACCTTCAGTTTAGTTGAGGTGGAATTAAACTAATAACAGAATTGGTAGTTAAATTTGGTATAGCCGATATCAGAAGTATGATTATTATTTTTTTAAATATTGATATTCCCGGATGTGAGCGTCTTTTCACTTCGGCTTTTTCTAACACCAGTGGTAGTGGAGGTCTGAATCTGTAGTTTATATTTATAACAAGAAATGAGATTTATTCACCTCCCCACGAGGGCAAACATGACACAAGGTTCAATGTGAGGCCCCACATGCGTGCGTATGGGTAGGGACAAAAATTGTCCAGTTCCCTCGGTCTTGCCTTTTGAGAAGCTACAGGCATCAGGGAATGCCCTGACCCTATGCCTCAGTGCAGCCTGAGGGAGCGGGTCCCTTGGACCCAGTCATTAATCTTTATATCTGCTATTTTAGTTTATGAAAGAGAAAAGAGAAGGAGAGGCTACATTTTAATGTTGGATATTTAGGCAGCCGTGGGCAGAGGTCACAGATTTGCCCCCCCCCCCCACAGGTGTTGAAACTTATAAACAGGATATCTATGAAAACCCTAAACTGCAAGGTGTCCCGAGCTGCAAACAGACACACATGATGTTCAGGGGGTCATAGGCAGGATGTTGACTGAGCCCTGACTGCAGGCTGGAAAATCAGTATGGGCGTTTGAACCTGATAAAAGCCACACAGAGCACCCTCGGAGGCCAGAGAGATCACTTATGCTTGGGATGAAGACAGGACCAATTTCCCTGTTGTCAAAGGACCTGTAGGCCCTACTGTCTAAGAAAAGTCTGTCGGCTCTCATTATCTCTCTCCCACTCTTCATTCTCCACCACTGAACAATGTGTCTGATGGAATAAAAATATATCCTTGTATTTTTATAAAACAAGTCTCCAGTCTTGCTTTTTCTCCAAGTCCAGCATTTTCCTTCAGCGGACCAAGATGGCTATACAACATTATGTACTCATGCTTATGTGTGATTTTTAAAAAATGTCCTCATATTTCAAATTATTTTTCAAGATTTTACTTTTGATTGAATTTGTAAAATCATTTTTGCATTTTTTTCCAGAGTTTCAAATGGAAATTATTCCTAACCATTTCCTGCAAGATCTGAACTAAAAGGCTCATGAAATCAAAAAATTGAATTTTAAAATTCAAGTTAGGTTTTTTATGAATTGGTTAAAGAAATCGGCTTTGAAAATGCAACACATTCAATTAAAAAATCCCAACCTCATTAAATTTTTGTTTCTTTAAGCAATTTGTTATACTGTGCAGATTTTGAATTTATTGATTTGCATTTTTAATGACTGCTACCCACAACAGACTGGTTTAATCACTGTTGCTAGGTTTAGTTTATTCATGTGTTCTGACATTTATATGTATCTATCTATGTATCCGGACTTCGCCAGCCCTAACTGTTCATAGTAGAAACTGGAAATTTTGCACACGCACACGCCTCAATGAGTACAGAAAATGTTGTTTTTTGGGTTGTTTTTTTTAAACCCACACCCCCCAATAAGTTTTTAGTGGGGGTTCAATTTACAATGTCAGTTTATGCCAAATTGATCCCTTAGTTTGTGTCCAGCAGCATTCTCACTTGTTTTCTTTTTAAATTTGGACTTTTTAGTGATCACAAGGTAAAGAGAAGCATATCTAGGTGGTGATTCATAATTTCCTTTGGAATACTAATTACTATTGATTTTAAGATTCAATGTGAAAATCTAGCATTCCAAGGGAAATTATGAATCACTGCCACCCATGTATGCTTCTTTTTACCTCGTAAATTAAGCAGTGGTGTTATTAAAATTAAGTTACCTTGTTGAAAATGCTACCAGTATGGTTTGAACTATAAATTCATGATTAAAAACAAGTCTGGTTAGTCACTCAATAGAAACAGTCACATGCCTTTTGTTGAGCATTGATCACTAAAATGTCTGAATTTTAAAAAAACAAGCGTGAATGCTGCCAGACACAAACTAAAGGACCAATTTAGCATAAACAATGCAGTTACGAGTGGAAGGCCTGTAGACGCATATTAAGTCTTACTTGTACACAAACAAAAATGCTGACCGCCAGATTAAATGGGTGTTTTTGTGAGTGGAGGGCAGGGGATGGTTAATTAAAGATCAATGTAAAAATAACCGTGTATTTGTGTTGCTAATTGATTATTGAAATAACTTCATGTCTGCATCAACAGTTGAGTGGCTTGAAAGCGGCAGCTGTCATTTGGTCAATCATTCTAGAGAAGAGATCAACTTTATAGACATTTTTTTTCTATAGTTTTGAGAAAGGTCATTTACTTTCAAATAGACGAGGCAAGGATAAAGAAACACTGAATACTACATTATAAGCGTTGCCTCCATTGAAGTTAAAAACTACTGTTTACCCCATCACATTTGGATATTACACCTGAGGAAGGCTGAAGAATTGATCATCCGAAACGTTGCGTTAACAACACAAACAACAAGGAGTTCTATCGTCCGAAGAACTATTTTAACTTTATAGACGTTTTACAAATTCAGAAGAGAATTTATATTTGAGAGGAAGATAAAAGTTAAGAGTAATGAATTTTGGTGAGATTTCAGCAATGAAAGATAAGCTATGATATAATTTTGCAAAGTTAAAAATAAACATTAACAGGTTTGGTTACTCACTCAATAGAAACCATCACATGACCAATGTCTTTTGGCTGCATGCCGTGTTGGGGATGACCAATAAAAAAAATTGGAAATAAACACTGCATTTATTTCTATAAGTAAGTAGTGCCCTTATGCTGGCTACGGCTTCAGCTGTCCCTGTTTAGGCTCTACATATCAAATTACTACTTACTCAGCCCGTTTGCGACAAGCACCCAAAGTGGCATCACTCACTATTACCCATAGCTGTGAGATGGATTCATGCATTTCCCAAGGGAATTAGTGCAAAGTGAATACAAACTGTCCCAGCCTGATTCCATTCTCCAACCCGTTATCTACTCGCCCACTCCACACCTCTTTATTTCTATACATTGCATCAATTACTGGACATCATATGACATTTAAAATCAGGTAACTAATCCTAAAAACACTAACCCTAATTTATATACTTAAATTTGTTAAATCAAATTAATTAATATGTTAAATTTATTAAAATACAGTTTGAAACGTTCAAGTTTTCTGCTTTCATTTGAAATTAAAAAACTGAAAACGTTGTTCTGCAGTTTCCAAACGAACGCAGTGCTGCGAAAAAGAACGCTGAAAATGATTGCTGCATTTAGCACGGAAAAGGTAACAATCACCGATTTCTCAATATGATTTTTATTTATTTGCAGGCAAATGGGACTTTTGACAGATCCCCGCCAACGGCGACGTTTTGTTCTCATCATTTCTCGTTACAACAATCGTCTGTGTGCCTTGTTCTACATCAGTGGTCTTCTTTGGTTTCTTGGCCTTGCGTATGTCTATCTGAATGCTGGAACTTATTTCTCGGAGAATGCACTTCTGCCAGGTAAGATTCTAATCCTTTTATTTCTATTTTGAATCAGATTCTGATGGACTTTTAAAAAAGTGTTTGGCCATTTCTGACACTCTGCAAATATTTCCATCCTGGGTAAATGTCTTTTCATTAAATTTTGCACAACATGTCAAGTCAAGCATGTTAAGATATTGTAGTCTTTTTTTCCAAAAATGTAATCAAAATATTGCCCGAAAACTTCATTTTTTAAAAATCTTTTTTTTTAAATCAGCAGCCTTTAATTTATCAGCTGTCACCTCAGTTATTGGTTGTCTAAAGAGACTTCTTTAAGAATGCTTTCAAGTATTTTATTCTCCTTAAAATATAATGTTTATGTGGATTTGAGGTAATTTGATAATGTGGAAATGAAAGATTGAGAAAAGCGTGTTCCGTCTCAAGTTTCATTCAGCATCTTCAGAAGCTCTTTTGCAGTGCAGAAAACTCACTGGACTGTGCACACATGACTTATTATATAACAATATAATACAATATTATACAATAAAAATGTCAGTCTTTGATTTTTTTTTT
>VCCN01002354.1:5690347-5704489 GCA_006491835.1 Architeuthis dux
GTTTAAACCAGTCTGTTGTGGGTAGCAGTGATTAAAAACAGAAACCTTGCCTACATATACTGGGTTCAAATGCAGCTGCTACTAAGATACAAACACAATCATTGTTTCATGTTTTGTCCCTGCTAAAATTTGCTGAATTAATTTATACGTAATCATTTAAGTGAATAAAAGTATTGATGCACTCGTTTAATAAATCCTACCTGTGATATCAGGGGATGGTTACATAAATAGCTAGTTATAAATAATGATGACAATATTAGCAGAGTGAAATAAACTTTACTCATCAATCTCTTCATCGGTGAGTTTGTCTGTCTGTTCCTCTCCCGTTTTGAGTAAAAGATCTTCCTTTAATTGAGTGATCTGATTCCGGAGCTGAAGAATCACAATTTGTGGATCCAGTTCCTCATTTAGTAAAGCATCATTCTTGATAAGTGCGACTCTTTGAGCAAAACGACAGGTTGAAATGGATTCCTGTAACAAAAGAACGGGAGAAACAAATGTAGCTTTTTTTTGTTTGCACTGACATCAGGATTGCCAGATTTGGCCAGAAGGGGAGATAATCTGAGCTTTATCTCATCAACACAGGCACAGAATAGTGTTGAATTTGGAAATTGAGCTAGTCTGGAGGCAGAGGTTCAATACCAGCCTCTTGAGGCAGGCCTGTCACCAGACTCACTCAATTTCCAAATTCAATGCTATTCCGATCCCTTTGTTGGGTAAGTCTCTGAGATAAAGCTCAGATTATCTCCCCTTCTGATTAAAACTGGAAACCCTAACTGACATTCAAAACAGTAGACAGAAGGGAGATTTCAAATTTTCGAAAGTTTGCTTTGGGCCACTTCTGTACTTTTACGAAAAAAGCCAAAAAGCCCAAAATAGCATTCAACGTTTGTTTTGTAGCAAGCAGTTTTAAATGCAGTGCCCACCCTCTCAGAATTTCAATGCCTGGGTCAGGCAGTGAATCCAGAGGAACAAGCTGAAGCAGTATCATAAGGGCGAATTTAACTAATATGAGATAAACCCTAGCATGCGTTATGTATATATGTATGCTTAATATCAATAAACATGCTGAGGCAGACTCTACCCAGCAGACCCCATAACGAGCCCTGTTTCTGGTACCGGAAATGAGGGCCCGGAAGTGGGAGTTGGGAAGGGTCTCTTTGTCCACAGGCGATCACCCTGAACACATGCGCTTTTCTAAACACAGCTAAATGCAGTTTTAGCCAAACGCATTTAACCAACACAGCTAAAAACAGAAAATAACAAACTAACAAACAAACACAAAGACATAATAGCATGAACAGCAGAATGAGAAAAGTCTTCCCCCGTGGATTGAATAAAGGGTTCAGTTCAAATTTCCAAAAGTGTTACCAAATACGACAGGCACCAGAGGGTATAACAGATGAAGATGAGGATAACTGTTTGAATAAATCAGTGTATAATAAATCATTGCGTCTTGTCTGTTTTAAATGTAACAGGATGCCAGGCACGATTCCAGTATTATGTAATAAATGACCAATAAGTCAGACATTTTTTTTGAATAGGTAATTTTTAAAAAAAATTGATACTCACATCAACATTATTCTTTTCAACAGAACAAGTTGCAATCATTGATGTCATGCAGTTCCCACCAAGGCTGTCTCTAAGGACAGATGTCATCATTGAATTTCGGTAAGGAATGTGTGTACGATTCTTTTCTGATAACGCAACAATCACCTGAAAAATAAAAAAGGGACATCTTAGATCTGGTGAATTTTGAAAGTCTGATTTTAAAATGACTAGAAAAACAATAACTAACAAAAGATCCACTAAAATGGATTCAAACTAACATTATTAAATGGCTAACTAGAAACTAGTTAATGAGCAGCCAAGACATTTTTTTAAAGATGGCTAAGATTTGGTGGATTAATAGTAGTATAAATAGTTCTATATAAATATAAAGAACAGTACATTTAGATAGAGAATAACGTTATTTGAACATTAATATCTAATCAATACATTGTATATTTATACTTTTTGGAGACTTTGTATGAGTTTTTGGAGCATATACTGTTACCTGGAAATTAAATGTACCTTATTTTAGTCATTTTTTTCAAAATCTAGCTACTTTTACCCATTCAAAAATGTCTGTTCTCTCAGTGCATTATGGCAAAGATTGCCCAAGGAATGTATTGGATCATGAGAAGAGGCCACATTTTGAAGACAAATATTTACAGCTGGGCCACATTTTGAAGACAAATATTTATAGCTGGGCCACATTTTTTAAGACCAATATTTACAGCTGTCTGATAACTCACCTGTTCCAGGAAGTGTAGAGATAAATTGATATATTTGGCTTCAGTCAATAACAATCCATTAACACCACTTTTGCCAACTCGCTCAGACCTAAAATATAATAACAACAGGTCTGGTTAGTCACTCAATAGAAACCATCACATGACCAATATCTTTTGGTAGCATACTATTTGGGGGTGATCAATTAAAAGAACTGAAAAAAGGGGTGATCAATGAATAAGTTATTTCTGTCACCTTCTGTTGGGCAGTGATCACTAAAAAAAGTCTGAATTTTCAAAAAAACAAGAGTGAACGCTGCCAGACACAATCTTAGGGACCAATTAGCATAAACTTACATTGTAAATTAGATCCCCACTAAAAACCTATTTGTGTGTCTGTGTACTTGTATGTATGTATGTGAGTGCGTGTGTGTATAGACCTGGTCACTCTTGAAATTATAGCAGTTTGAACCTGCTACTGAAATATTACATTTCTTTCTAATTCTTGTATATTTGTCTAATGTTCAACCTAAAAAGTTTGCCATTTTCATGGAACATCTCAGATTTGAGTTATTGACCTATTGGACATGTAAATATTTAAATTATTAACTCTTAGATTCATAGACTGCTTGTAACCGCTGTGGAACTCTTCAATGATTTTTTTTCTACTATTATGAATTTAAGAGTTGAATATGCAAATGGAAATGCTCAAGTCATTTTGAAAATATAGTTTGTATTTGTATTTTCTTACCCTGCCAAATCCACCAGATGAAGCTTTGACCTACGAATGGTGGCTGATCCAACTTGCCGACATGTCAAGTGGATTGTAAATATACAGTGTGAACGAGTGGAGGCTTGGTTCATGGGGGTCTGCAATGAAAGACAATAATTGCTTGAGGCTTTTACACAAGTAGATAAATACGGCCTATTCGATAGGGTCAATGCAATTTCTCAAATGTACATTTTGTTCGCTAAATATTAACAGTATGATTAAGTCTCTATACCTAACGCTGCCAAAATAAGAATGGATTGTTGGTATATTCTAAGCCTCTGGCCAATAAAGACTCTCCAGGCATCTTGGTCCCAGGCCAATTTCACCAGCCGTTTCCATGTATGACCAGTTCTCTCCATGTCTGCATCCAGGTCATGACGCCAGGTGTTTCTTGGTCTGCCTCTTTTCCATTTCCCTTGTGGATTTCAAAAGAGGGCATATTTTGTAATGCTGGGTGCAGGCCTGAGAAGAGTGCGACCAATCCATCTCCAACATCTTTGGAGGATTTCTTCCTCTGCAGATTGCTGTCTTGTTCATTGCCACAGTTCCTTGTTGCTGATGGTATCTGGCCAGCAAATTCATAGAATTCTTCTGAGGTAGGTGTTGATAAATGTCTGGATTCTCTTTATTGCGGTGGCAGTTGTTCTTCAGGTCTCTGCTCTATAAAACAGAACAGGCTTCACAGGTTGGTATATTAATGACCATAATTTCTTCTCTGCTCAACAGAGACGCAAGACAGAATTCTTTGTTTAACCAAGAAAGAAAATGAGAACTTCTCCACATTAAAATTATGGAACAAGCTGTACTGCACACATTGCTGAAATAGAATATTTACAAGCAACGTTTAAATTTTGTTTGATACCATTTTTTTGTGCTTTTTACCACCGGAGAAAAAAACCAATAGGAGAGACTCTTCCCTTACAGATATTAGATTTTATACCTGAAGAGGGCCAGGGAATGAATCAGCCAAAATGTTGTGCCAACAATAAAGACAAGAAGAAGAGATTAGAATGTCTAAACAAAAGTTGGTATATTAACATGTAATTATTGGCATTTTCAAGAGGTCTGTCAGGAAAGTTTCCAGCCATTTAATATTAACGAAAAAAATCAGCCTACCTAGGGCTATGTCTCTTTCACTTTTCAATACAGTCTACAAAGTCCTCTTGCAGAATCAACTGCCTAAGTCACATTCTCCTTAATCTCGTCCACAGTCTGAAATGTCTTTGGGAAAAGTTAGAAGTTGTGGGGAGCCAAATCTGGACTGTAGGGGTTGCTGACAGACCTGAGCAATGCAATGTTTTGCCAAAAAAAGCCTGCACAATATGTGAAGAACAACTCACTTGGTAATTGTGAATGTGACGTGGGCATTCACACAGTATACAAGCTCACTCAATGGCATCACACTGCTGACTGAGTAAGCCCATGGGAGAATGTTTATGCATGCGCAGTAAGGTCCCATCTGATTGGTTGCCAACTTAGATCAAGTCTACGCAACCGGTTCTTGAGATATTCAAAATTGATGGATACTTTACAGACATACCATGTATGTTTTGTACTTAAATACAAAATGTTATGGTATACATTATAGATTATAGATCAAGATCATTTCTGAAAACTTAAAAGTCAAAAGGAAATTCATGGGAAATTTTATAATTGATGACATACTCAGAAAATGCCAGCATCTGTCAGGCATTGACCATGGTTTTCGTGGTTTCTAATTGCATTTTAAGTCTTAGGATAAAGGTGTGGGGATCAAAACAAAAATGATTTAAACTAAATTTGAATAAATCTTTAAAAAAACCAGGTCTGGTTAGTCACTCAATAGAAATCATCATGCAACTAATGTCTTTTTGCAGGATACCATGTTGGGGGTGAACAATTAAAAATTGGAAAAAGGGATGATCAATGAATAAGTTAATTCTGTCGCCTTTTGTTGGGCAGTGATCACTAAAAAAGGCTGAATTTTCAAAAAACAAGTTGAATGCTGCTGGACACAAACTAAATGACCAATTTAACATTAACTTACATTGTAAATTGAACCCGCCCACTAAAAACATATTGGGGGGGGGGGTTATAAAAACAAAAAAAAGCGTTTTTTCTAGAGTAAGCATTGGTGCGGCCTGTATGCACAATATATACATAGCCAGCCAGACCAACTTAAAAACTGAAGAAACCTATTGTTGACAGTTTTGATGACAGTTTTGGTTATGGTTTCGAACATTGGATATTTGAAAAACCTTGACTATCTCAAGGACTAGAAGAATTTAAATTTAAAATAATCATTTGACACTATAAAAGAATTGTGACAATTAACACATTTAGTATCAACGTTTGTTTTCATGCTTCAGTTTTCAAGTTGGTCTAGTTAGCTATGCATGTATGTATGTATCACATGTACAGGCAGTACCAATGGAGCTAGAGGGCTGAAAGTTTAAACATTTACTCCTTATTATGTCTAGGAAAAAACCTTTTTCTTTGTTGTTTGGAAGTTTTTAGTGGGGGTTTCAATTGGAAATTTAAGTTTATGCGAAATTGGTCCATTAGTTTGTGTCTGGCAGCATTCACACACGTTTTTTTGACAAATTCAGACTTTTTTAGTGATCACTGCTCAACAAAACACGGTATGCTGCCAAAAGACATTGGTCACATGACGGTTTCTATTGAGTGACTAACCAGACCTGTTTCGAGATAATGATTTTAGTCTTACCTCTGCTATCATTCGATTTGTATCCCCAATAAAAAGTAGATTGAGAGCCTCTTCTTCATTGGTGGCAGGCATCAGGGATAAATTTTTCAAGTGGACGTTCTGATCCGTGTCTTCCATCAGGTGAACTTTACTAAACAAAATGAAAAGGGATCTTTTAACCTTCAATATTTTATTAAAAAAAAAAAGAAAGATCCTCAATTTAATGTTTGCATGTTGTGCAAAGGACCTTTTAAAATTTGTTAGACCCTAACCTTTACTTTTATATCAATATTTTTATATCTGATGTGTGGGTAGCGTAATGGTTAATGGCACAGAGCATGGTTTCTCAAACTGGGTTCTGCATCATATATTTTTGGTTCCGTGGCCAATTTTGAGAAATAAACCATTCAGAGTTTTGAATGGAATATTATGTGGTATTGATGCAAAAAATCAAAATGGGTTCGTTGTACCAGACTTCAGTTGTTGGTTTTCATTAAGAAAGCCATGCTTAATGTAGAATTAAGACTAACTTTATAAATATAAATAACCATAGTCATGTATTTTTATAAATATATATTTATAAATATACTATATCATGCTTGCAACTTTTAGATTCCAAAAATGTTTCACTCAGTCTTAGGGGTTCTGTGAGTGCAAAAAGTTCGAGAAACCCTGGCCTAGAGAATGGAATCAGCAAACCAAGTTCAAGTTCAGGCTTGGACAGTTTGTGCTCACTTAATACTAATGCCCTTGATAAAGGCATGGATCCACTTCTCTCTTCAGCTATGGGTAAATAGTAGGGCAGTTGGAGTTCTTTAGTCCTGTAAGGCAGTCCACCTTGAGTATCAGTCTAGCACCCCAACCCCCATAAAAACCCTCAATTGCTACAAACAATGATTGGGTCTACATGGATCATTTGAGAAATGGAGACAAAATCATTGCCTCATGTGTCATGCGACATGAGAGTAACTGAGTCTGAGTTATACCTATCTGGTTTTTTTTTTACTCAGTAATCTTGAACGAGAAAAATATTATATCATTTTAGAGAAAGAATATCACTGAGCGATACAGAAGAGATTGTCTTGCAGGAAAAGTTTATTCGTATGTATCTTCTTGACTTTTTAGATCAGGGGTCAGCAAACTACGGCCTGTGGGGCCAAATCTAGTATGAATCTTCATTTCATCCAGCCTGCCGACTCTTTAAATTACAGAAACAAGAAAATTTGAAGCACAATTAGACAATTTTTGATCCCTCTCCCCCCAAAAGAATTTCATAGTTCTCATTGATTGAGAGTACATGAAAGTTTATGTAGGTATGGGTTATGGTACTTTTGTCTACATCACTTTAGCAAATATCAGTTTTGTCTAAAATCACTTTTGTCCCAACAATATCTCCAAAAATTCTCAATGAATTTCAATGACATTGTCGAATGGTTGGCCATTGGCTAAGGAAGAATTGATGAAATTTTGGGGTGGATCCATGGTTTTTTTTTGATTGATAGGAAAAAGATTCCAGGATCCATCTCTCAATCGAAAAAATCCCTGGATCCACCCCAAAATTTCATCAATTCTTCCTTAGCCCATGGCCAACCATTTGACAAAATGTCATTGAAAACTTTTGGAGATATTGTTGGGACAAAAGTGATTTTAGACCAAAGTGAAGTAGATAAAACTGTTATTTGCTAAAGTGATGTAGACTTACACCATAAATATATATTCCTATAATGATAAACATTAAAGTAATTAAAAAACAAGCAGTTTCCATAGTCTAGTATGATCATTGATTCATTTTTAATCGCCTTCGCCAGTGAAACGTAAAAACATTTCTAATCCGGCCCGCCTCCAGAATAGTTTGCTGACCCGTTTTAGATAATGGAAAAATCTTGCAGCATATTGAATTAACTTAATTGTTAAGGGATGGGTACAGAAATCAGTCAAGAACCCACCCTATAGTTTGAAAACCCCCTGATATATATTAAAATCATGTGTTCCTTCTCAAAAATCAGATTCTAAAGAGTACATATTGAGGAATATTTTATAAAAGGAATTATCTTGCTAAAAATACTTTGTATTTTCAAGATGGAGGATTTGAACTTAAGAGTGGTGAAATTTATCTGTCAAAGCCACCAAATAATATTCAATAAACTTACGGCAAATCCTCAAGTTTTGCTGCTTCATGTCTGGGGTCCAGCAAATCATAGCCATCTTCATTGTAGATCTCCAAGTAGGAGATCTTAACTGTGTACGTGTTATCTCGATCCTGATAAAGAAATTCAAGTGTTCAACAATAAGAAAATGGTAAGAATTTAATTTATATTAAAAATCTACTTTAACTCTTAAATTCATACAAAGAAAATAGAAAGTCAACTTCAAGGGAAATAACTTCTGATTGAAATTATCTCCCTTTAAAAAATTTTTTAAAATTCAGTTCACAGAAGAGTTCCACTATTTTTTATGCTATTCATTGAAGAGTTCCACTGTCAATTACAAGCGGTTCAAGTGAAAATTGAACTAGTTGATTACTTGCGAATAGTTCTTCGGACGATTGAACTTCTTCTTGTTGTTTGTGTTGTTAACAAGATGTTTCAGATGATCCATTCTTTGGCCTTCCTCAGGTGTAATACCCTAATGTGATGGGGTAAACAGAAGTTTTTAACTGCAAAGGAGACAACCCTTATAACGTAGGATTCAGGTGTTTCTTTGTCCTTGTCTTGTTGGGTTTGAGTCTGTTTGGCAGCAGAAGCCACGTCAGGTTCAACTCCACACTTGTCTGACTAATGCATTCAGTCGGCATGTTGATATGAGCTGCGTCAAGGAGGAGTTCAATCGTCCAAGGAACCATTTGAATGTTAATGACCCTTCTCAAAACTATAGAAAATATCTAGTTGATTACAGTTTTAAAGGAAAGACAGGATACTGAAATAGAGCCTGAACACACCAATGATTTACCTCCTTTACCATCTCTTGGCTATGGTCCTGAAAACCCGACTCTTTCTGTTAGTTTGGGGATAGACAGGGTGGGTGAAAAGAAACTCCCTATTGGAAATTGGTAATACCTTTATTATTTATGGGTCGATTGTAGTCAAACTAGCTTTACTCTGGACCAAAATTATTATGAAATTTATTCTTTTATTTTATCAAATTTTTAATTCATTTTAAATAAAGTGTTAAGGAGCAACTGTTATTGATAACAATAACCGTTTGATAACATTATCCATGATTATAATAAATGGCTTCCTCTGTACTTATGATTTTATTCTAATTCTCAACTGTTCTGGAATTGTAGACTTTTGTTTTATGAACCCAGCCTAGAGTAGAAGGAGCTCAAAGCTCATAATCCTTTGTTAATGATTTGGAAACAGATAAAAATATTCAAAGACCTTTTCAGCCTGCTGAAATATGTAGGATAAGGTTCTTGGGATGATTCCACGGTCTGTGTATTTCTCAGCCCCTCCGGTGATCGTAAATGTTTTGCCACTGCCAGTCTGGAAAAAATAGTAGGGAAAAAAAAATCATTCCGTTTAATCTCAACACATTTGATATTGTGCTGCCAACTATGAGCTTTGGGGTCTTTTTTGTTATTCCCCACCAAACATCCATCATTTTTAAAAATGAAAGGCTGAAAAGAGAAAAAAATCAAGTTGAATTTCTTTTTCTTGCCCCAAAAGATCCAAAATGCTGGGTCTTTTTCGTATGTCCCCACCATGAAAAAGAAAACCCTAACACCATGGGTGTGTGTGGTGGGGGACTATCAAAATAAACATAACATATCAATTCCCACTGGTTATGAAAATTTTGGTCTGGTCGGGAGTAATGAAAAAGCCCCAAAATCCTATGCCCTATATTGCTAATATTCTATTTCAAACTTTTGACAGCATTAGCCTCTTCTTCGGGCAAAGCTGCAAAAATCAAACAACTTGACTGACCGTTCAGGAGAAAGGTTGTTGTTAAAATTTGACGCCAAACTAACACCAAGAATTGAGTTTCAAATCATTGATAAAAAGAGAATACAACTTAATCATTTTTTTCTCTTTTTAGGCTTCCATACTTTAAAATTATGGACATTACCTTTTGAAGGGGACTAACAAAAAAGCCTTGAACTTTGTATTAAGTTGGCCAAAAAGTTTGTTTGGTTTATTCAGTAAAAATAAAAGCCATTTTTTAAATTTTTGACATTAACTTTATTGAACAATATATTCACCGTTTTGTTCCACCACCTTCTGCCATCTTTCAGGCAACTTCATAATTCCACCCTCCCAGAAATTTTTATCTTTCTATGGGAATTGCTGTCTTCCTGGGAATTGAAATGTTTTTCATTAAAATAATTCTCTAAATCTAAAGGTTCAATGTCTGGTGAACATGACAGAGGAATGAAAACCTCCCAGCCAAGCTGTAATAATTCTTGCCTGGTCATTAAAGAAACGTGTGGTCAAGTGTTATCCTGATGGAATATTATGCCCTTTCTCTAAACCCATTAAGAGTGACGTGCACAAACTTTCAGAAGGGCAGAGCTCAGTTGGAAAAAGGGCACTACCCTAGGGTGAGGCGGGTTGAAAGTTGGAACCTTATAGTCAATAATGGTGCTGTACAATTGTTTTATGTACCCATATAAAAAGATGGTATTATTCTTCACTGGTAACAGGATTGCCGCTAAGATATATGCCGATTATATGTTTTTTCAGAACACATGAATAACCTAAAGCCAGCAACAGTGTTTAAACCAGTCTGTTGTGGGTAGCAGTGATTAATTATTCTTTGGCAAAAAAAGATAGAAAATAATTACCTGTCCATATGCAAATATTGTTCCATTGTATCCAGCCAAGACACTGAAAATAAAAGTGAAAAAAATGGCAGACAACGACTGGGAATAGATTTTATTAAAAAAATATTTTACATTCAAGCAAAAAAGTTATGTAATATTATTCCGATTTATTTGTTATTAGATGAAGGATTATCAACCATTATTGATACATTCTGCCCAGAGAAAAACTTCATTTGCATATGGCTTCATAAATTACGTCATTATAACATATAAATGCCCTAATGTCAAAATTTAAAAAAGAATTAATATCTATAATATATCAGTTTTTGTCCCTATTGTGGCCATGGATCTTGAAAATGGCTAAACAAATAGCCAAAATCTATTCATTCAGCCATTTCTGGCATACACTAATCACTGTTCTGGCATACACTAATCACTGTTCTGGCATACACTAATCACTGTTCTGGCATACACTAATCATTGACCACTTGTATAAAAACAAGAATGGTTAAGTAAAAAATTAAAAGAACATTCATATTTCTTTTCTGTAGCCTTTAATCAAACTTGTATTCTTAAAGGATAGCTGCCTAAACAAACAAACAAACACTTCCTGGATCCACCCCAAAATTGCATCAATTCTTCCTTAGCCCATGGTCCACCATTTGACAAAATGTCACTGAAATTCATTGAGAACTTTTGTAGTTATTGTCGGGACAAAACTGATTTTAGACCAAAGTGATTTAGTGATTTGCTAAAGTTATGTAGATGAAAGTACTGTAACCCATATATGAAAACAATGAAATACTCAGATAGGTTTTATGGACAGAATTTGTGAAGATGTTTGTTTAACATGATTAGCTTGTTCAGATTCTTGTAAAATACTTACTTGTCAATGACTGGCTGAGAAACTTGATCAAACACGGTTTCTTGTTTGGTACTTTGGTCAAATACATTTTGGAATCTGGAAAAAATGGATTTAATATTGTAAAACAAAGCGACCAGAATAGAGAGATTTGATTTTACTTTTTGGATAGACACAAGCATGGCTGGGCAGAGCTGGCAGTAGGCCTGGGCCATATGACCCCCACTAGCCCCGCCTCTCTCACAAGAAGAAAGTTTTAAAATCTTTTTATAAACTTTTCATAGAACTTAAAAAAACAAAAAAAAAGTTTTTTCTTGACATAATAAGGAGTAAATGTTTAAACTTTCAGCCCTCTAGCTCCATTAGTGTGGACTGTACACAGGATACATATATAGCCAGCCAGATCAACTGAAGGAACAGTTTTGGTTGACAGTTTCTAATACATAGGTCTCCACTTGTTGTGATCACTTTGGGACAGGATCTTTTAGATAACAATAACCAGAAGATACAAAAATTGGAACAATTTACATACATTGTTATAAATTCCTTGCTGTTATTAAATTAATTTTTATAAACAATTTTACATCACAAAAAATTAATAAAGAAATTACAACAAGTATATGAACCTCACACATCCATACTTAAACAATACCAAGACAAAGTAATTATATACTCTTCCATTACAATCAAGTCTGCTTAGATAGTGTAATGGTTAGCATGTCTGCCTCACATGCAGAAGGTCCCGGTTTGATTCCTGGTATGAGCGAAGAGTGTGTAAAACTGACATTTAACAAATAATTGGTCTGGCCTTTGGCATAATATGTACAAAATTTCATAGTGGAGAACAAATGTGAAGTTGTGCTACAACGATTTTAATGAACTAATCAAAATTTATATGTGACGAATGAATTCGCTCAACATTGTGTGTGTAACCATGAGACAGCTGTCATTTCAACAGGTAGAAGTAAGTGTTTTTTGTAGTAGCCACTTGGCAAGTGGGTAACAGAAGCAGCCGACAGCCGTTTCTCCAAGTGATTACTTAAAAAAACACACAACAACCTTGTAGCACAACTTCCCATTTGTTCTCCACTATGAAATTTTGTACATATTATGCCAAAGACCAATTATTTGTCAAATGTCAGTTTTCCACACTCTTCCCAAGATTAGTCAACATGTTCAATGACCAATAAATGGTCAACTTCAAGGTAAAAATGTATATAATAAAAGTTTTATATCTACTCGAGTACTTTAAAATGGTATAGAAATGAGCTTTCTAGATGTAAAAACAACTGAAATATTGATTTTCAAATGTTGACTTTAATTCAGAGGTCAGTATCTCTGTATGTAAACCTTTGAGCTAGAAATGTGTGACATTCAATTTGTCTCATGAAGATCTATAAGTGTGCCAAATTTGAACAAAATCTGTGATGGTCATGGTTTAACCACTTGTTGACATGGAATCACTAATTATTACATTTGATATCTTTCTTTTAGCAGCCCTGTCTGTGGGTCGATGAGAGATCAAGTATTCTATGAAGGGGTCAATGGTCTAAAAAGTGACCCCTGCTCTAAGGTGAGCAACAAATATCTTTTGAAATACCATGAAACATGAATGTTGTCAATATTTTTTTCTTCTTGAAAGTCTTTTTAAAATATTATTGTACCATACAAAAACTTAAACTTTTATACTTACTGAAATTTATATGACTCTTTCTTGTTGTTGACAAAGCCTCCAGCCAAATCTCTGGGAATTATAAACTTGAGAATGGAACTGGAGACTGCGTCATCATTGATTTCAAACAGCTGAAAAGAATCAATTAGGTTTCAAATAATTATTTTTGTCAAATTCCAGTCCAAGTTGGAGTTGACTTTGTTTTTGTTGTTAAAAAAGAAAAACAATCAACAATCAAACCACACACAAAATTTTAAATCAGGTCTGGTTAGTCACTCAATAGAAACCGTCATGTGACCAACATCTTTTGGCAGCATACTGTTTTGGGGGTGATCCAATAAAACATTGGAAAAAGGGGTGATCAATGAATAAGTTACTTCTCTCACCTTTTGTTGGGCAGTAATCACTAAAAAAGTTTAAATTTTTAAAAAAACCAAGCATGAATGCTGCCGGACACAAACTAAGGGATCAATTTAGGATAAACTTACATTGAAAAATTGAACCCCCCACTAAAAACCTATTTAGGGGTGAATTTTAAAAAACAAAAAAAAGTTTTTCTAGACATAATAAGGTGTAAATGTTGAAATTTCCAACCCTCTAGCTCCATTGGTGCAGCCTGTATGTGTGATGCATACATAGCCACCCAGACCAACTTAAAAACTGAAGAAACCTATGTTGACAGTTTCTAATTGGTCTGTAAGGAGAGATGAATGTACAGACAAAATGCGCCACACCTTTCAGTCACATGATTATTAAAATCAAACATTCTATTTCTCATTATGTACTAGCAGAAGTACCCAGCCTTGCCTGAGTTTATGTATTCTGCCAATGATGACATTGCTTTTTTTCATGTCCCTCAGTGTTCAATCCAGTTTCTGGGCCACTGTGCATTCATCCCACACAAAAAATTGAATACCCTATGAAAATAAAATGTTAACCCTTTAGGCACAGAAACTATATTGTAAAATGTATGAGAAATAAATGTACAGATATTTTTCTCAAAATATGCAATTATATTGCAGTAACGAACTGTAAGATATGCAAATATATGTAATTATATGAACCTTACAATGTATACAAATCTGCTGTAGCAATAACATAACCTCCAAATTTAT
>VCCN01002354.1:5716919-5727514 GCA_006491835.1 Architeuthis dux
CAGTCAGTAAGACACCCTACTAGCGATCACTAGGTTGTGAGTTCAAATCACAGTAGGGGAATGGAGATTTTACATAACGGTTTACACCCCTAATTTTGGTGAGGATTGTTCTTGTTACAGTAGGAAAACAGAGTCAACTCCAGACTTTGTCCTGGAGTATGACTAAAATTTCAGAACTAGCTACATATTAGTAGTGGCACCACTAGCAGTATGATCGTTAGCAAGTTTGGCTTATAGACTAAATCACTAGCTTAGTGAGTTCAATCCTCACTAGGTGCCGCACTACTATGGCTTTGTACCAGACTAAGCAAAGTAATTTGCTAAAAGTTAATTTGGAATGGTCCCTCTAATAGCACTATGGTTAGTTGGCTCATCTGGCAGACCGGTTTACTAGTGTAGTGAGTTCAATCCTTACTTGGTATCCTCCTACTACTGTGGCCTTGTGCCGGACAAAGCTAAGCTTGGTAAATTCCGATCAATTACTGTACAATAGTACAATATCATTGCAAAATTATTTAAATACTGCCGTCATCGGCTGGTATTTAACCTTTGCTTCCAGAATTGCTCGCTTTCCAAATTAAACCCTATTCCAATGCCTGTAATGTGTAAATCTCTGAGATAAAGCTTGGATTATCTCCCTTTCTGGCAAAAACCGACAACACTGAACTAAGCTGCCATCCATGTATTCTTCGTTCATTTGTTCCAGCACTGTTTCGTGTTTTGTAATCAAAGGAGTTCTTCTCTCTCAGCATCAGTTGAAACACGGAAATAAAATGTGAGAGGTTTGTTGTCTACAACACAGCATGTTTTTGCCTTGTTGCTTCAGCCCAATGGGTTTCCCAACGTGCATTTTCATCCACGATCCATCTTCTTTTCGCAGCTGCACCTGTATCCCCAAGACTGTCCCTGTTGCGAACAAACTAAGCGCAGCACAGTCATGAAAGGTGGTCGATAAGGGTGAATCTGGAGATGGGCTGCGGTTAGCAGGAGGAGCAGAGGGTCCAGGCAGATAGCAGCAGGAGACAGTGCCAGACAGGGTTGCCAGATTTGGCCAGAAGGGGAAATTTAGAAATCGAGAGAGTCTGGAGGCAAATGTTCAATACCAGCCTCTTGAGGATGGTATTGAACCTCTGCCCCCAGATTCGCTCGATTTCCAAATTCACCGTTACTCCAATGCATATAATTATTATTATTATTTCACCTTCTGGCAAAATCTTACAACCCTGAACTAAGCAGCTATCCATGCATTCTTCGATCGTTCGCCCCAGCACCGTTTCGTGTTTTGTAAACAAAAGAGTTCTCTCTCAACATCGGTCGACATAAGGCAATAAAATGTGAAATGGGTTTCCCAACGTGCATTTTCATCCACGATCCATCTTCTTTTCGCAGCTGCACCTGTATCCCCAGTAATGATGACAATACAACATTATATTTGATTACTATCTTTTGTTCAAAGAGTTTTTCGGATTATTGAACTCATTATTATTTGTGTTGTTAACACAATGTTTCGGTCTTCTACAAGTGTACTATCTGAATGTGATGGTGGTAAACCAAAATCTTTCTCTCTAATGGTAGCAATGATTATAATGTAGGATTCAGGAGTTTTCCTTTCTTTGTTAGGCCTGAATTTCCATACCTTTTCCCTGTTGAGTAGCCGAAGACACATCAAGTTGAACTCCGCACTTGTTCGACATACACTCAGCTGACTTGTTGATTTATGCTGCTCCTTTGATCTTCCTCAGTTTCCAACAGCATTCCCTGTCTATAATCCCAGAGAGGATAGTGCTCGCCCTTCTCTAATAACAAAAAGGAGTTCAATACATCCGAAAAACTCTTTGAATGTTAATGACCCTTCTCAAAACTATAGACAGTATCTTTACTATCTTTTAATTTACTCAGTTATCAATAATAATTTCACTGTAAAGTGAGACAGAGTGATCCCCATATAGACATTTATTTGATTTTTTTGCAACACATACACACATACATTCAAATAAACATTATATTCAAAATGATAGTCAATACTTAGATTATACTATATTGAAGAAATGATTTTACACAAAAACCCCTGACAACTACTTTGAAGTACTGTATTTGCCGGCCTATAAGACACAAGATTTACAAGGGTATTTGGGGAACACTGGGTCTCATGCAAGCCTCATAGACCATTTCGAGCTTTGGTTGATAATCCCCTAGTCATAATACCAGCACATTGGATGCATGGTAATTTTTGTATCATTTTTTAAATTATTTCAATGTGTGTTTTATATGTTGCCAAATACAGTAATTAACTCTTAAAATCATACTAGGGAATTTGAATTTTAACCCAACGGAAGTAGGTAAATTTTAAAATTTTTTATTTAATTCATAAAAGAGTTCCATTTTTAAAATTCTATTCATTAAAAAGTGTCACATACAGTCCATGAATTTAAGAGTTAAAAACCAGGAGAGTAGGCAACTGAATTACAAAATATCAATGAGAATTATACTACAGAGCAAACAAATGAGGCAGAACAAGAAATCTGTTTATGACAGACGGCCATCAACACCCCTTCCACAAATTCTTAAATTATTCAGAGGAAATACCAGATATGCTGTACTATAAGACAAATGGTTTTCAAGGGTTTTTTGGAGGACTACCGCTCACTGCAACTCATCCAAGCCCCATAACTGTTCATATTGAGCTTCAGTAGATGGCCCCCTAGTCATAATACCAGCACATTGGACACAGTATAATATTTGCAAATTTCTTTCTAAATTAAATGACCGTCTTATATACCCGCATATATGGTTTACAGGTATACCGTGATTAGTGCGATTAATTCGTTCCAAAATTTTCTATACTGTTCAAAACCACACTGTTCAAAGTCTTATAATAATTTAATGGTTTTTTTCAGCTTATACTTAGTTGCATTAATTTGTACAAGAATACTGTAACCATACTATATCAAAACCGCACTATTCAAGGTATTTCTGTATTTGCAAATTGTTTTTCCTAAATTAAATGACAGTCATATCTACCAGCATATATGTAAACTTTTTTTAAAAATCTATTAAATTTGTGTAAAAGTTACATGTTATGATATTATTTGTTGATAATTTTGCCTATTTTTTTCTTCAAACGTATTTCCTGTGGCTTAAAAAGCTGATGTTGTCAAAGGCTTATGGAATTTCACTTCTATGAGGTATAATTTGAGTATCAACCAAAATGACAATTAAAAATTTATTTATCATCTTGTGGCAAATGTACAGTGAAAACTTAAAAGACAAAATATATTTCTCCTCATAAAAAATATCACGCAAAAAAAAATAGGAGAAAACAATTAGATATTTTATACAATTTTGGAAAATCTTTAAAAGCATGTCCCCCAAAAGGGAAACAAAAAAAAAATACAGGTAATTTAGAAAAATAAAAAAAATAAAAACATTTTTAAATAAATGTTTCATATAAAATGGCAATGTCAAAACATCTTTTTAAAAATTCTTTACAACAATATTTTTTGCACATTGTGGAAAACAAAATCATAAATTTACATTGATGAATTTTAACAAAGCAGCTAACATAAATTGAAACCTCAACAAAGTAGGACGACTTAACCGTTAAAAGTGGATCACATAAGGACTGATTTGACCGATCACCGCTAAAGCTAATATTTTTTTTTTACTTTCATACTAAGCTGGCACAGCAATGACTGTTTGAGTTTTAGTAAAAAAACGATTATTTTATTTTTTTTATTAAATCAAGTATTGTAAACCATTTTTATTAATTTTTGATGGTTAAGTCGTCCTACTTTGCCGAAACCTCCATTAAAAGGTAGATTTTAATTAGAACCATTTATGCCAAAAATGTCATTTGACCTCCTCATCCTTGGTAAGGTGACGTCTTTTTATGGCAATTTGTGTGAAGAGACGGTTGCAAGACGTGGAAGATTTTACTGTTGTTTCCGTTCTGATGAAAAGTTTCATGTAATATGCATTTGTTTTCTAAGATCTCAATGCTGTCAAAAATTATTAATAAGTGGTTCCAACAATATTAAACAGTCTTTGAATTTGAAAAAAAAAAAAAAAAAAAAAAAAAAAAAAAAAAAATCAACATAAGTCAATTTACTTTGAATGAATGAAATTCAGAGGAAATTTTGTCTGATTTTCTGAGATGAGGAATTATCTAACATTATTATACACTTGGATTAACTTGGATTAGTGTCCCCATCTTGGTTGTTATAGTCACATTTCGGCCATTGTACCCGCCGGCCTTCTTCAAGGGTCTGTTTGAAATGCCCAGAAGGTTACCGACTACGACAGACACCTGAAGAAGGCCGGAGAGTGTAACGGACGAAACGTAACTACAACAACGAAGATGGGGACACTAGTCTGAGAAAATCAGTGTATAATGAAAAAAAGTGATGAGAAAAAAAAAGAAAAAATGATTGGTATGAGACTGTATGATAAAACCGGATGTGAAAATCTCCCAGAATTCTATGCCAATGTATGTTCTTGTTGAAATATAGCAGTGTTCAGTAATGCCATTGTATATCATGTGTTGCCTGTTATCACTTGCAGGGCAACACCAGATCCTAATAGAATCATTTGCTGGTCAATGAGACATCTGGTACATCTGCTTGTCAATGAGACATCTGCTGGTCAATGAGACATCTGCTGGTCAATGAGACATCTGGACATCTGCTTATCAGTGAATCTGGGACATCTGCTTACAGAATTTCAACTGCCAGATTTTACCAGCATATTGAGCAAACTTCTCTTCACCCAACAGTTCTTGCAGATGAGGCTGAAAAAGAAAGGTTAAAGGATCTATAAGTTTTTGTTTTTTTTAGTACACTTTGAGATGGAGGAAACAAGCTTAGACCAGTGGTCTCCAATTTGCATACATTTCATATAGTCAGTGAATGCTTAAATCCAAATAAAGAAGTAGAGTCTATAAAACACTAAAAACTGGAAGAATTCAAATACCATAATTAGTTATTTAATTATGGGATTCATGGCAGATAAAAAGTACAAACCTCAGTTTCAGCAGGGAATGTCCCAAAAGAAATTTCACTCTGAAAGGTTTGCCAACCTCTGCCTTAGAGCAGGTTTGGTGACCGCTACTCTGGGAAGTTTGAGGGATTTTTGATGACAAGAATATTTAATGCTTCCGAGCGCTTTTTGGTTGGGCATTCGCGTTTCAGAGATTTGAAAGTACATCGCAACATTGTTTTCGATCTCAGCGACTTTGTTTGTTGTTTCAAGCCTGGCACGTATCTTCGTGTTTTCTAACAAAGTTTTAATGAATTTCTAACTGATATTTTTAAAAATCTGGACGCATACTCAGAACTTGCATAGAATTGGTCGACTTTATGTTGAAAATGGCATGACAAGCCGAAATATATCTGTTGTCAAAACATATGTTACGGAAAAAACTCATTTAATAAAATTAAAATTGAATGTGGCAAACTTGAAGTTTTTTATTTTAGTTCTAAGTATTGGATATATTATTTGTGTAACTCATAAATTGTAACAATGTATCCGACCATGAACCGGAAACCTCTGCCCAGCCACAGCCGAAGAGACTGTGTGGCAGTGCTGTTAGAACTTCCCGCTCATGTTTTGCTGCGCCAAACACTTCGCATACAGGCACTTAGATCATTTCAGAATGTGATATAAGTTGCCGATTATGAGGAGTGGGCCAATTTCGGTTTTGACATCGTCGGTGTATAGTGATTCGAGAGAAAACAGTTCGTTTTCCGATGTCGTGCTGGGAGAAGTTCCCTCCGAAGAAGTGTTGCATGTTTGAGACTTTGTGCCTTGCGGTTCTCCCGTTTTAAAGAGACCTTTCTACTACAAGCTATTTCGGCTATAAATAAAGCATTAAAAATGTCAAATTGATCTTTAATCCTTGTTGGTCGTTTCTAATCAAACTGTGGATTTTCTACATGTTACTGCTAGTTCTTATTACAGCATGTATGACTTTTGAATTTCTTGACCTTGGGAGAAGTTTATCTTCATTTTTGCCTACTTTGAAGTCTTGGGGGGGGGGGCGTAATATCATTTAACACAAATAGATTTTAGGTAACACCCCCCAAAAAGGTTATCTGACCACCTCCCTTAGAGACTCACCTCCACCTCCTCCTCTTCGAATCTATCAAGAATGTCCACAGCTTGTTTGAGCACTTCTTTCCCAATCCCAGCTTCACAATTTCTGGAGATAAAATAGAAAAAACTTGAATAAAAAACAGCAAAAGATAAAGAGGCAAAAAGAGAATTACTAAGAGAAATAAAAATGAGACAGAGATTTCTATACAAAATCTAATGGATTATTCCGTTGTTTTTCCTGAGGGAAGATAACTTGGAGTACAGCACTTTTATCTACATCACTTTAGCAAATATCATTTTGGTCTAAAAATCACTTTTGTCCCCACAATATCTCCAGAAGTTCTCAATGAATTTCAATGACATTTTGTCAAAT
Source organism: Architeuthis dux (assembly GCA_006491835.1). Classification (NCBI taxonomy): domain Eukaryota; kingdom Metazoa; phylum Mollusca; class Cephalopoda; order Oegopsida; family Architeuthidae; genus Architeuthis; species Architeuthis dux. The sequence continues at coordinate 5,723,383 of VCCN01002354.1, forward strand.
GGTGGTCCATGGGCTAAGGAAGAATTGATGAAATTTTGAGATGGATCCAGTGATTCTTTTCGATTGAGAGATATTTTTTATTAAATTTTGGGACGCATCGTGGAATTTTTTCCCTCTTTTCCAATATAAACAAATCCTTGGATCCACCCATCCCAAAATTTCATCAATTTTTCCTTAGCTAGTCACCAACCAATCGACAACATGTCATTGAAATTCATTGAGAACTTTGTTGTCTTGATACTGGGTGCGATATCTTATCTTAGCAAATTGTCAGTCCAGTGGCAGAGACAAGATAACTTGTCTTATGATAGTGTGTTATTCATTTGTTTTTCTTACATAAATTTATGTATATTAGATCTTCTGTTGTACATATTAGTTGATTTGTATGAAAATAAAACTGTTTTAAATGTGCAATGAAGACGTTCTATTTTCATCATTTTTTTACAAGAAAAACCTGGCACAGGAGTTAGAATGTTAAAGAATATACTTGGTAGTGAACAGGTTAAAGACATGAGTGCTGTAAATCCAACTACAATTAGAATCAACATAATTACATCTTTTACACAAACTAAGTAGATAAGTGGTTAACGGTTTGTTTCTGGTTCGTAAACTGGATATCAAAGGGAGGTAACCGATTATGCTGGCTTATGTGTCTGCTGCTGCTGCTACTATTAACTTATTATGGAACAAGTGAAATCAGAAAACTTGACCATTTAAAACTATATTTTATTAAATTTAATTATGAAGGATATGGGTTAGTGTTAGTATTGGGGTTAGGGTTAGTTTTAGGATTAGTGTTGTGGTTAGTTTTAGGGTTGGTGTTGCAAGTAACAACAAACATTTTTTTTCATAATTATAAAATTAAAAAGAATATACACTAGTTAAAAGTTCTTCATCTGCTGCAATTTTAGTAGGTGCTCGTTTATGTCCTCCAGGCATGGTGAAAAAAATTAGAGAGAAAAAAAAAGAAAAAAAAGAAAGATTCTTGTGAAATAAGATTTTATAGAAAAGATTAAAATTTTGATTGACTTAAATCAAATGATTAAGTAGCAGCAGCCGCCGCCGCATAAGTCAGTGTAATCAGTTACCTCCCTTTGATGTCCAGTTTACAAACCAGAAACAAACCGTTACCGATAAGTGAACAAACCAACTTTTGTTCGGACAATTTAATCTCTTCTTCCCATCTTTGTTGTTGACACAACGTTTCGGCCGATTCATTCTATGGCCCTCTTCAGGTGTAAAATGTAAAAGAGACCCGTAAATGAGACCCTCTTTCATTACGGATATTACATTTTACACCTAAGAAAGGCTGTAGAATGAATCGTCCAAAATTTTGTGTCAACAAGAAGAGATTAGTTTGTCCGAACAAAAGTTGGTATGTTAATGACTCTTCTCAAAGTTATAGACAATAAGTTTATTAAAATATTCTAAGATTGATCCTTACTTTTCAAGTATACTGATTCTGTCTGAGAGCCGTTTGGTCTGCACCAATGTTTCGGGGCCTGAAAAAAAAAAGAGCCAAAAAGTGGAGACTTTAAACCTTTGCAAAGAAATAAAGAAGGAAAAAAAATGGTAAAAGTGGATCTAATTCAGGGATTTCCCCGAATACTTTAGGATACACAAGATTTCGGGTTACAGTACTTTTGTCTACATCACTTTAGCAAATATCAGTTTTGTCTAAAATCACTTTGGTCTAAAATCACCTTTTCCCCCCGTCTCTCAGTTGAAAAAAATGCCTGGATCCACTCCTATATTTCATCAATTCTTCCTTAACCCATGACCAACCATTCAACAAAATGTCATTGAAATTCATTGAGAACTTTTGGAGATATTGCCGGGACAAAAGTGATTTTAGACAAAATTGATATTTGCTAAAGTGATGTAGATGAAAGTGCTGTACCCCAAGATTTCTAACAATTTTTATACGTACAGGTTACTTGTGATGTGTGCATTGAATGTTGCCACCTGGTGAAATCATTTAATACTAGGGAGCCACCATAACAAACTCTTGATCAACAACACTTCTTGGTGCCTTAAGATGACTTGCTATATGTTAAGAACACACTGTCTTAGTAATGATCATGGATCGTAATTACTAAAGTGTAGAGAGGGATGCATACTGGTCACCCCACATTGGGGCTGGCACTAACTGGTTGGTTTTGACCAATAAGATATCAAAGGGTGAGCTCTGGGTTTCAGTGATATTGCTTAGTGGAATAAGATTTTTATATAATGACAACACTGCAGGGTGTTAGCCAGCGTTCTCAACAGCCATTTAACAGCTAATTCCCAATAGAAACTTAATTCCACTTTCCCAATTAAGCTGACCATTTTTAGTGTCTTTTTGGCGTTATGTCTTTATTTAAAATAAATACAAATGCAAAAATACAGACCTCGGAAAACATCCAATAAAAATGGTGGGAAATAAAATTCCTGGGTAACACCATGCACCGAAAGGAGAAACCGGACTAATTCCAACTTTGGATCCATGCAATTGTAGTAGAAGAGGGGGCAAAAACACTGACACGATGCAATAAATCCAATGGCACATCAATGTTGCAACACTGGAACGATTCCGTACTTTCTCATCACTGGTAAGCTATCACAAACCTCAAGCGGCTACAACGTCATTCACAGTGTAAACGCCAAACACAAGCGTGGCTTCAAGTGGCGAGTCAAGAGCGAACTGCCGAGACCTGTTATAGCCAGCAACTCACCACATCCGGGTTGCCCGCATTCCACTTTGTCAATATATGTTGTGACCCGTTTCACTCGGCTTTTGCTTACCGTACCTCAAGTAGGTCATTTCCTCGGGCGAGTCCATTTCCACTTCATCACCACAGCGATAACATCTTGAACCCTAATTACATTTATCTCTTGTGCTGTGCATGTAAAAGTTTCTGGTAGGCCTTTAACGTTGAGTTCTGAAAATCTCAGGTGGTGGCAGCACTTACAGGGCTAAAGGGCTCCAACTACACTGCTATTTACCGACGGCTTGGGGGAGAAGTGGATTAATGCCTTTCCCAAGGGCATTAGTGTAAAGTGAAGGTAAGCAGCCTTGGATGAAACTCAAACACAGTTAAAATGATTCTGTTTTCTGTAACCGTTATGTCACTCCACACCTCCCATTTTTAAAAATGAGAAAAAATATGACAGAATGAATGTTAACAATGCTTTGTTTGACTTCATTAAAACTAAAAAGACGCTAATTGTTTATTATACATTTTTAAAAAATAAACTGGTGTATCAATTCAATACACAGATGATAACTTATTTATTGGTTTTAACAGTTAAATTCATAAACTGCTTGTAATTTGCCCACAAATTAATCAATTCTTCCTTAGCCCATGATCCACTTTTCCACGAAATGTCTAAGAACTTTTGGAGATATTCTGTGGACAGACAAACAGACAGACATGAGTGAATACATATACCTCTTCCAACTTCACTTGCAGAGGTAAATTAACTCTTAAATTCATAAACCGCTTGTAATCAACAGTGGAACTCTTCAATGAATAGCATAAAATATAGTGGGACTCTTCTGTGAATTGACTAAAAAATTTTTTTAAAGTTCACAACTGGTCAAAGGAAGATAATTTTAATCAGAAGGTATTTTCCTTAAAATTAACATTCTATTTTCTTTGTATGAATTTAAGAGTCAAGGTATAAATTTTATGAGAAAGTTCTCATCCAGATATGCACATCTTAATTTAGCAAACACTGAGATAAGTACGTACTTGGAAATGTGATTATATCAGAATCTTCTGCTTTTGGTTCGGGTATTGTTGCCTTCTGATGAAGTTGAGGTAGAGGAGCAGGGGCTGGATGGTGCTGCCGCTGCTGCGGTGGAACCAAGTCAGGTAGCACCCGAGATTCTTCGTCAGATTTATCATCATAACCCTTGCTGGCGTTATTCTGAAGGGTGGTGTTTAAAAACTTTGCAAGGGTTTTCATCGCTTTGTCTTCTCTGAAATAAACACAAACATTCAACAAAAGTTAATGGTTTCCTTTTAAATTTGTAAAAAATCCTCATCCACAAATAGTAATCACCATCAGCATCGGGCGGGGGGATATTCAGGATATATATATTAGTGGCAACCCTGTAACCAACGAAGAATAATACCATTTTTTT
>VCCN01002354.1:5731613-5751185 GCA_006491835.1 Architeuthis dux
TAATGATATAAACACTCAGAAAATACAGGTCTAGGTAGTCACTCAATAGAAACCAACACCTTTTGGCAGTATGCCATGTTCGGGTGATCAAATAAAAAAAATGGGGAAAAGAGGTGATCAATGAATAAGTTATTTCTCTCGCCTTTTGTTGGGCAGTGATCACTAAAAAAGTCTGAATTTTCGAAAAACAAGCATGAATGCTGCCAGGCACAAACTAAGGGACCAATTTAGCATAAACTTACATAGCCCCCCCCCAAAGAAGTTTTTTTTCTAGACAGAGTAAGGAGTAAATGTTTAATTTTCAGCCCTCTGGCTCCGTTGCTGTTGCCTGTATGCGGGATACGTACATAGCCAGCCAGCTTAGAAAATGAAGAAACCTATGTTGACAGTTTTGGTGGACGGTTTATAATAAGGCCAGTTTTTAATTCACACATTTGGGCTACTTGTCCAAATTTTCCACTTTCCATAGAAAGAGCAATGTCATTATTTTTTGGCTTCTTATCCTGGTTTTTGAATGTCACATTTCTTGTTGTGTCTTCTTACTGAAGAGGGCTTGTCTTATCCACTTGATAAATTCCACTTCACATTTAACATCTCTTCTCAGCCCATTTTACATGCAGAAAAAAAAGCAATACTTTTTTTATATAAAATTTACAACAAATCTAAAAACAGGTCTGGTTAGTCACTCAATAGAAACAGCCATGTGACTAACATCTTTTGGCAACATGCTGTTGGGGGTGATCAATTAAAAAATTGGATAATGGGGTGATCAATGAATAAGTGACTTCTCTGGCCTTTAGTTTGGCGGAGATCATTTTAGCATAAACTTACATTGTAAAGTGGACACATTGGGCGGGGGGATTTAAAAAAACAAAAAACTTTTCTCTAGACATAATAAGGAGTAAATCTTTAAATTTTCAGCCCTCTAGCACCATTAATGCGGCCTGTACGCACAACACATACACAGCCAGCCAGACCTACTTTAAAACTGAATAGACCATGGTGATAGTTTAGAGTAATTATTTTTTATCAAGTATACATTTGCAAGATCTGAAAACTTTTTTATTACTAGTTTTACTCCATCTTATTTTTGTTGCTTTTTATCAAAACACTCTCGGCTGGTACACACTTCATTATCACTGACTTAGTCACAATGTTATGTTTGTCAATGGCCTACTCCTAAATCTTGGAGGTGATCTTGTACTATCTTGTATTCCACGCAACAACGACATCACACAATACACACTAATACTCATCATACATTTTTTATATACTGATATATTCTGACTATATTATAAGTAAGGTAGTAGGAGGATGATGTCAGCTGTGGCAGCAGTAGTGACAATTATGAAACATTTATTGTTTTAAAATGGCCAAGGTACTTACAGAATCAAACAAAGATTTAAAAATGAGAATTGCAATAAAAAATGACAAAAGTCAAGCTCTGTCCAAAACCAAGAGTTTTCAATAACGTTTTGCATAAATTTAATATGCTTGAATTTAGATTGTATTTTTAGAAACTTTTCAACTATCAACTGTATCTTAGTAATGACGAGTAGAAATAACTCATTAGGCAATAAAACTTAAGGATGACTTACAGCAAGAAGCAGATTGTTTCTTTGCTCGCCTTTTCTGACGAGCCAGGACATTTGGAAGGCTCTGAAAATAAACAAAGAAATTCAAAACCTAATATGAGGAGATGAAAAAAAATAAATTAAGGAAATTTGTAAAAACATTTAAATTTCGTGTTCATATCCTTAATAGCAAACAAGGTTTTTCTAACAATCCAATCTCTTCTTCCTATCTTTGATGGTAACATAGGTCAGAAAGGATGGGAAATTTACTGATGTTAGGTCAATCGCAAAAACAAAGTCACAAAAACAAATCGATTTTTTTCTCCCAGAGAATTTTGAAATAGTTTACCAACTTATGTAATAAACAGTACAAGTATAAATAATTTTAAAGAATAATTTAGTCAAATTTAGATCATCTGAGATAGAAAATAAATTAACAATAAATTCTGTGAGTCATCAGCTGAAATATAGAATAATTTATGGAAAGAAAATGTACCTGATAAATGTTTATCTGTACTTTTTATCAAGTAACATACACATTTTTATCACTTGAATTAATGTGTATTTTAATGTTGAATACATATTTTTAATGTAAATTGTATATGGAGATGTCCATAGAGTCATTTTTATTTAATAAATAAATAACACAGATTGTCCAAACAAAAGTTGGAATGTTAATGACCTAATACTGTATATTTTGGTATTTTAACTGACTTTGGCTTCAAGACTTTGCATAAAAATCATTTCACTGAATTAATAAAATAATTAGTTTTCTGAATGCAGGCTACAATAAACCTTCAAATTAAGGATTTATTTCTTTTAGGTCTAATTTGAAAATAAGATAAGATCTAAACAACATTTTATAAAAATCTACACAGCACTAGTCCATTCCATCTTCAACAAGATGGAATGGACCAATGCTGTGTAGATTTTTAATTTAGCTCAACAACGACATCATATATTTTAAAATGATTGCTGGCACAATCTCTATTTATGCTATGTTATGATGACCCCGCATTGCACTGTTTCATTTAGCGATGCATTTTTTAGGAACGTATCTAGAGCAATAACCAAGGTATTACAGGTTGAGTACCCCTTATCTGAAACTCTGAAAACCAAAATGTTCCAAAATACGCAACTTTTTAAAAGCCCACATGATGTCACAAGTGAAAAATTCTACAACGCACATCACTGTAGTATGATTCAAAGACAAGAGACGACACCAATTTCCAAGGCATTTAACTCATTCTGACTACAGTAAAAGCTTGGTTATCTTCGTTTAACTTTTTAAAAACATAAAACTATATTTACATCACAAATGGTGAAACAGATCCCAATCAAAACAAAATATTGCTGATACATTAATGACTGTTTTTTTTGCTTATTCTCTCATCTGTACAAAGATATTGTTGAAAATGTATGAAATGAAAATTATCTATCACAGAAAGTCAAACTATTAGAGAAACTGGACAGAGGTGTAAGTGTGATATCTCATTATGTATATGCAAGTATTCCCAATTCTGAAACACTTCCGGTTCCAGGCATTTCAGATGAGGAGTACTCAACCTGTACTGTAATTGGTAAATTTCCTAATAGCAACAGTGTAAATGGCATCACTTACCTTTGGGGCTTCACCTACTCCAAGATTAGCACTACATTCTTTGGAACTTGAGGAACTTGATGAAGACCGAGGCATAAGACTAATTCCCTGCTGAGGCTCTCCACTGCTATTGTCGATTTTCGGCGGAGGAGGTAACGGACGTGATCGCTCAATAGAATTCTTTGGCTTTAAAAAGAAATCATAAAAAACAAAGATTAGGGATGCAACCATTCCACCTACTTTTTGGTCCTGGGTAGTGAGTGTTATTTCCTGATTGCTTATATGTAAAAAGAATAGAAAAATGGCTATTATTCCCTTCAAACTTTGCTTTTGTGGCCAGGATAGTGATATTCATATGTAGTTATTTTTCTTACTTTATGTGATTAAAAATGTGCAAATTTGCTCATTGTCCAATTGAAAATAAGTAGATTTCAAATTGTCACTGTCCTGGTCGGAAAAGCAAAGTTTGAAGGGAATAACTGACATTTTCTGTACTATTTAGACATAATCAGAAAATAACACTTATTACCCAGGAACAGCAAAAGTTTTTAAAAAAAGAAAAGATGTACAGTGTTATTAGTAAACATTAAAATTAATTTTTGATCAAATGGTGACTAGTTTATCTGTCATCTTATTTCTGTTGCTTTTTATCGCAATTCCCAGATTGTCATTCTATGATCATTAAGTAAGCAGCACAGATTGAAAATAAAGAATAAGCCTCTGTACTGCTTACTTAATGATCGTAAAAGGACGATCCGGGAGTTGCGATAAAAAGCAACAGAAATAAGATGAATTAGTCAAAAGTTAATATAGATTTCATCTTATTTTTGTCACTATTTATCGCAATGCTCATCTAAGATATTCAAACGACTTTAAAATATTTTTTAGAATTGTTGTAAAAAGAATCAACCTATATGGCAAGATATTTTTTCTTTCTTTCCTCTTATACTCAAGGTATTGTGGGGAGGTGGAGATGGGGGGGTTGCGTTATTCTGTCTACCTGTGTTTATTCACCTTTTATAATATTTATTTTGATACTTAATCAATTTAATCCATTTCCGGCTTGCTAGGCCCATCATAGTTTGACCACATCCCCATTAACTGGACATTTCAGGAACACAGTCTCTACTCTGCTCATTGCCAGACCCTCATGACGCTCGCAAAGGGTTGGACTCTCCCGGTTAGAATTCAGAGTTGTCCATCTCCTAGACTGGTTGCCAACCAAGGCTGAAGAGCCCAGTCTGCTCTGCTATTTACCCATAGCTGAGGGAGAGTGGGATTCATGCCTTTCCGATACGTGGCAAAGCGAATACAAACTGTCTCAGGTGGAGTTTGAACTCTGTTTAATGATTCCATTTTGCACTTAATGTCAATTAATATAGCAGGTTGACTTGTGCACTAGGATTTATACTAATTAAACCTTTATGGAGCAAGTGACTATATATGATCACCTGAGGACCCGTCACCCACATGCAAATGTTGTATCCACAAAGACAACATAATTCGCACCAATGTGGTCTGCAAGCTTTGCAAAGTACACTTGTGCTTGAACAAAGAGAGAGAAACTGTTTTGAGGCATACCTGTTCTTGGCCTGCACAATCCAGGTGTTATTCTTTTTGTCAATATCATTTTTTTTGTATCTATTCATTATATTGAATGTTATTCTTTAATTCTATGTTTTATTTAATTTTCTACTTTAATTTTTAATTTTTTATATTTTCCATTTTTGGTCACTTTTGATCACTTCATCAGAGGTGGTTTTGCCCCTATAAACAAAAGAATTTCAGAAAGCTTGCAACTGAAAATACTTGTAATTAGGTCTAGTTTAACATACAAAAAGGTTGTTTTGATATCTAAAATATTTTTAGGGGTGCTCTATAAAGTGTTAAAATCAAAGAATTACCATTCAAGAAGTTGAGATCTTTCAATATCAATTGATTGTATTCAAACCTTTTTTTCGGACAATCCAATCTCTTCTTCCCATATTTAATGTTAACACAATGGTTTGAATGGATCATTCTATGGCCTTCTTGAGGTGTAATATATAATATCCGTAAGGAAAGAGAATCTCTTTTACTGGTCACATTCAAGGCCATAGAATGATTTGGCCGAAACATGTTTTAACATTAAATATGGTAAGAAGAGATTGGATTGTCCGAAAAAAAGGTTTGAATACAATCAACTGATATTGAAGGATATGATCTCAACTTCTTGAATGGTAATTCTTTGATTATTACCATAAATTCTAGTCTAGTGTGTTCTTGACTGGATTTTCCAAATGTTAATGACTCTTCTCGAAGTTATGGACAATAGTTGATTGCACTTTTGCAAAAAAAATTTATTTTTTTATAAAAAAACGGTAAAAAAATGGAATTACTTTTCTGATGACAGAATTATTTTCATTGACTTCCCGCACGTCTCCAAAAGACAACGATTTGGATTTGACTGGCTTCTTTTTGGGGACTTTGACAGGTTTAACTTCTTCTAATTTTGGTTGCTGAAAAATAAAATAATGTACGAATAAGTGAAGTTTTCGTCATCCGCAGTTATGTCTTAACATTACCAGGACCACTCCTGGGAGAAGAACAGATAAATTAAGAAACAAGAAATTAAGTCTCTGGTAATAACACCACCCTAAGAAAAACAAGAAAAGAACAGACTCTTTCCAAAACCTGCAATGTTGTTTATACAATTTTTGATAGCATTCGGCAACATTTGTTTCCATATAAAACTATTTGTTTCCAATTGATTAAAAAAAAAAGAAAAGAAAAGAATAATGATTAAAGATTAAAAAAAACGTCTCTCTGAAAATAGACACTGACTGGTTTTCTCAAGCCTTGTTACATTTTCATTTGTATCCAAAAAGTGTGTATCTATTTGTGTTCCCCATAAGCTATAGGTCCTAACTCTACGCTTACAATATGAGATGTTGAAAAAAATGTTTTAACTTCTTACATTTTTTATTTCGAGAAATTGATTTAAAAAATTAATTATATATGACGAAAAAAAAAAAAAAGATTCCTCTTTCCTTGCCCGCTCTCCCTATCCTTCCTTTCTTATGAATGCTATTAACCTATTCAAATTTGGTCTGAAGGAAAAACTTTTTGGCATTCATAGAACTGTTGACTTTCGTCGCAGTTAAAAATTTGCTGACCTGTACAATGGTATTTGCAATGACTGTATCTTCTTGCGTGTGGTTCTGGCTGTTGGCCAAAGTGGACGAAGAGTCATTTAAACTGGACTCTGTGGACGATGATGAGGCACTGGATCTGGGGGATTCAAAAATTTCTTCAGAGGGCACACTAGAAGGGAGTGCAGCTATTGGTTGGGGTGACTTAGGTTCCTCTTCAGGGACTTCACAGACTAAACCATCATCACCTGGACTCTTTGCGCTGTCTTCAATTGGACTCTCGTTATCTAAAAATGGTTTGACACTCCCGCTATCCGGCTGGTCCACATCAGAGGTTAGTTTCTTTCTCCGTCTTTCTCGGTTGCTGCTGCTGCTGCTGGGAGGAACTGATGAGGAAGACGATGAAGGTACGGATTTCAGGGCTTTACCTGGCGATGGAGGAAGTAGACGGCGACTAGAAAAATAACAAAACAAAAATGGAAATTTTTCTTAACATGGCTCCTCACACTAACAATCTGGGTGTCTCGATGAATGTTGGAATCTGGAGAAATCTGCGGCGATGGTAAAATACGAGAAGCAATAGGAAGCAACAAGAAGCAAAGAGAATGTAATTTTAAAAAACTTTTAATAATAATAAATGCATTTATAGAAAGTAATTTATTACCTATGGAATGTAACTATAATAACATGCAAAGCAAATGAAACTAGTGTATCGTATTATTATTGATTACTTTTGCTATCTGTCTATATTCCGGTGGTCTACTACTACTATAACCTAATTTTTTGGCTTCCGACTTGTGAGAAAGGAGTAATGAATGAATGACAGTTATATTGAAGGTTGAGTCCCTTTTTCTCCCATTCAAGCATAAGCACCCTCTTTCATTCTTACCCTTGTTCATTACATTGCAAGGCTGGATGGTAAGGGGGGGTAGAAGAAGATACAGGATGAAAGATATGAGAATTTAAATTTTATTGCTGTAAGATACTATGCTTTAGTTCTGGTGGACAGTAATTGACTTCTTGCCTTTTTTTTACCCACTTTGTAAGCAGTGAAACATCAAAAGGGGAAAGGAGTAATAGAACTCAAAAACATGTTAAAACAAATGCACAAGGGGACTACTTTGAAGGAGACAGTGGAAACTAGAAAATAATAATAGATGCATTTATAGAAAGTGCCCTTTCTCGGGAACCTCAATACTCAAGTCCCCAATGGACAAAAGCACTTGAAAACCTGTGCAATCAATTGCAGTAAAAAAAATAAGGCCTATTAAAGAAGAGTAAGAAGAAAGTGCAACTTGTCAATAAAGTTTTTTCCAAAACACGGGGCAGGAGCCACAGTTACGAAGTGTATTTATTTACTGAGTTCATATAATTATGAATGTCTCAAAACAAGAAAGGTTTTATTTTTTATTGAAAGGTTTTATTTTTTATTTAAAGCTTGCTAATGTATGTATATTCTGGATATCATAGGGTAATTGATTCCAAAGTCTGGGTGCCATATAGCTGAAACTCCTGAGTCATATTCATAAAGACAAGTTCTTAAATCAAAACATCTAAATATCGGATGTTAATAAGAGCAGAGAGTTCATAAGGGCACATATCATGCAGACATTTGAATATTGTAATTCATTTTATACAGAGGTTTGGGTAATTGTTTGGAATAGGTTTGTCAAGATTTTGAAAGATTCAGTAGACACGATTATTGAAGCTGCTTCTACTGCGGCTAACCTATTACAGGACAAATGAAAGCAGAAAACTTCACCATTTAAAACTGTATTTTATTAAATTTTGTGTGGAGAAATACTGTTAGAAATGGCAAAGAAAAGTTATTTAATCATTTGTTGTTATTAATTTCAAATGCATATTCATTTTAGAGTTGCAAATATGAAAAGAATATTTAATCTTTTTATGTTTATTGCAACCCTAACACTAACCCAAAATTATATCCTTTGTAGTTAAATTTAATAAAATACAGTTTTAAATGGTCAAGTTTTCTGTTTTCATTTGTTCTGTAATAGCAGCTTAAATAATCATGTCTAATGAAGTTATCTCCCTTTCTAAATCTTGACGAACCTATTACAAACAATTACTGAGGTTTGTGGTGATTAATTAAAGAGGTTAGGGTTATTCATTGATTTGAGCAATTGTTACTGGCAATAAATGATATTTTTGCTTTATTTCTCGTTGCTTCTTGTTGCTTCTCGTATTTTACCACAACCTAGAAATCACACCCGTTGAGTTTTGACTAATTCCTTCATCGTAGCTTTTTACCACAACATTCTACGTTGAATACTCAACTGCATGAAATTAGAATAAAAAATTAGCTCCTAATGAGATAACTAATATCCTATGGGATCCGGCGAGTTAATTGCCAGCAATTCATAGCAAACAATTAATAGCTGTATATATTTCATAGCCAGATAAATTCATGGCTATATCTCACTGATCTGGTGTCGCAAATCTAACTATAATTGAAGAAACTTATATAATTTAAATAATTTAAATGTTAGAATTCATCATTTCAGTGATAATTACTATACAACTTTATTTTAAAAGATTTTTTTTAACTTATTGCTGTCAATAGTTTGTATAATGTACATTTATCAGAGGTAATCCCAAAACTGTAGCGTAGCACTACCAGGGAAGTTCCAATTAAAGAAAAGATTATTAAATATTCCTAAGTTTACTTTTTTTCAAATTCGATTCGATCTAATTTTTTTGTTAATAATCTCAGAGATCTGAAAAAACATTTTTTAAAAACAATGATTAAAAATACTTAAATTATTTACTTTACTATGCTACATAACATCACTTCATAAGTTTCTTCCATTATAGTTAGGTTAGTGACAACAGATCAGCAAGATGTATCTGGCTATGAAATGTATACGGTTATTAATTGTTTGCTATGAATGTTCCATAATCCAATATCCTATATCTTGGGATCTTGTCCAATTCAGCTACAGAAGCTTAATAGTTAGACAGGGCCCAAATCTCTAGATATATTGCTACTCCTTTCCTCTAATTATTCACACCATATTCTGTTTACTATCTAGTAGTAGTAGTAGTAGCAGCTGCAATAGTATCAAGTCCTTCACAGAATTCAAATAATTTAAGATTATTCCAGTATCTGGTCTAAAATAAGGTTTGTACACAGCTAAGTGTCAGATTTAAAGCATCTGCATTCTAGAATTCAAAAGCTATATACTTTACTCAAACTGCTACACATTAGATCTGCTAGAGTCCAGAGATCAGTGTTGCCAAATTCTAGAACCACAGGATTTTGGAGTGGAAAACTACAAACTTTTAATATTTGCTTTCCCTGTTACAGCCTGGGCCAACTATAATAAAATCTAAAATATCTTAGTCCAACATATAACAGCTTCTAATGATTGAACTTTCTAATTAGGCCATGAAATAAAAATTATTTGCAAAGACAAGATTACTACAATAATGTGGTGACAGGTTGATTGCATCCTGGATAACCACGTCCCACTAAATTGCATCCCGGTCATTTGCGTTTCATCTTATGTAACTATTACTGAGTAACAAACACCATGTTATAATTGTAGGCATGAGGAGTCCCACGTTTACGACTATAATAGTAGATCATGTGTATTTGTATATTTATTTTTTATCTGTAACTCCAAATTTAGCGCAATGTTTTTCATACAAAACATTAAAACAGTGTTTTCTATAGTTTGGTGAAGGGTTATTAACATTCAGATAGTTTTTTTATAGTTTTGAGAAGGGTCATTAATATTCAAATAGTTCTTTGGACGATTGAACTCCTTGTTGTTTGTGTTGTAAATATACACAGACCTACTAAGTCTCCCGTATTTCTCGGTAGATTCCCGCATGTTGAAGCCAAGTGCTGTCTCCCCCTCGCATGTAATGAATTGAAAAAGAGATGCCTGTAAAAGGTTTTTCCCTCCTATTTGCAGACCTACCAGGTGTCCAGCATTTTGTTGATTATCTTGGTTTAAGATTGTTAAGATAGGTTTTCAATACATTTAAATAGCTGTTTTAGAGCTTCTAGAATTGAAAATTTTCCTCGCCCCCAACCATGGTGGGGGGGAGTGAGCATTTTTAGGAAATCTCCCCCCTGAGAATTTCTAAACATTGGCAGGTATGTATTTGTATGTTTTTAAACAAAAACAAAAATCAAAGGCAAAATATTATTTTGTTAGAGCTTATTAACTGATTTTAAAAATTTGAAAATTAAGTTAACAATAATTTGAAAATACAGACAAGAGAAAATATCAATTTCTTAAAGTAATTGCAAAAATAATGAAAAGTACTTTTCTGTTCAATAATAATTCAATTTGGGTGGCCTAATGGTTAACGGCACAGAGAATGAAATCAACAAACTGAGTTCAAACTCACTTCGCATGGGGAAGGCATGAATACACTTCTCCCTCCAGCTATGGATAAATTGGGGGTTGGGCTAGCATCTTGTAGAGAGGCCAAACTGTTAATGGCACTGAGAATAGAATTGATGAGCTGAGTTCAAACTCTGGCTGGTACAATTTGTGTTCACGTCATGCTAATGCCCTTGGGAAAGGTGTGAATCCTTGCCAATAGTTGGGCAGACTTGGTTCTCTAGCCATGGCTGGCAACCAGTCTAGAAGATGGACGACTTTGATTCCAAACCAGCCTGAAGAGGAATGGACCCTGTCAGGCTATCTCGCCTGTGACACACCCATGATGAAATCATCTGCGCTGCCCCAACGATCTTGCACTAAGTACTAGGTAGGTAAAAAAAAAAAGTGGATAAAATAGTAGATGACTTTGGCCAGGAGAGACGTAACAGCTAGAGGTCTGGGATCCAAATGCCAATAGCAACACAGTGTGCAAACACCCTTGTCTTTTAGCCATCCTATTTCATCTGCTATAACCCTTATTTTAGCATACCATACTACATTCGATATTTAAATGATAGAGTCAACCTATTTTATTAATAGGCGTATTGTATTGACTTATAAGTTAACTCTCGGGTCACTTTAACTTTCTCGGCCCCCTTTGGCCTGCAACCCCCCTCTCAGAGAACCTGCACACTGGTACCATTTTTTAAGTATTATAGCCATTACTGTTCCTTTAGTTGGAACATTGCTGTGTACGGGTGGCATTCATCTTCCCAAATTTCACATTGCCGAACTTGGTTATCACGAATGTTGATTCGAAATCGAAAAATCCTTATTTTCTATAAATCTTAAACACGATATATATTGTAAATACTAAATCTTATCGTAAATAAATACTACATTTAATAGATTGTCACGTTTTTTTATTTTTCATAAGTCGTAATCATCGCACTAATTTTAGAAGAAAAAAAAATTTGAATTGTCTTCCTTTGTTTTTCAAGCAAATAAAGAGTCGGGAAGATGATAAGTCAGCCAAGTCAAGATTCGGCCAATCAATATTCGGGAAAGTGAAATTCGGGAACCAGATCTGCTGTGTACCAACCTAAAAAATGCTACACAGTGTAAAAATGAAGAACAACGGTTGTGACTGGATACAACAAGATGAAGCGACTTACTTTTGCCGAGTTTCTTCAAGGAAAAGAGCGATATTTCTTTTGACATAAGGTAACCTGAGGAGCTTGTTTACTGAAGGTCGCTTGGCTGGATCCTGATGCAACATACTTTGTATAAGGCTGACCAGTTCATTCGTGTACTGCTTAGGCATCGGAGGAAGCTGTTGAATAGAAATAAAAACTTTCATTTCTATAAATTATTAAACACAAACACCAAGAAGGAAGTACAGAGGAAGCTGTTTATTATAATCATGGATAATGTTATCAAAAGTTATCAGGGTGTTAGCCAGGATTTTGATTCCCCCAGTTTTTATAGGATTGGGATGTTTTCAGAGGTCTGCATTTTTTTAAACGCCAAAAAGACACTAAAAATGGTCAAAAACAAGCTCAGCTGAAATTGGAATTAGGTTTCTATTGGGAATTAGCCATTTAACGGCTAGTGAGAATGCTGGCTAACATCCTGTTATTGTTATCAAAATCAAACGGTTCAAAGCACTTTAATATAATTTTTAATCATTTCAAATAAAGTAATTATATTAATTATTAATATTTTATAAAAACAAAGTTGTTTATTACAATGAATTTATAACAATGAATGTTCCAATTTTTATACCCTTTGCTTAATGTTATCAGCTGGTTATTGTTATCTAAAACGCCCTGTCCCAAAGTGATCGTAATAAGCAGCTTTCTCTTATGACATTGGATTTTACAAGTAAGTAAAGTCTACAATTAATGGTCAGTTGAAACAGGGTTAATCTTGTAAGTATAATGTAAAAAGCCTAGAAAGCAAATTACTTATATAATTTAGATTTTACAGGTAAATGGAAAATACAGTGGACTAGGAAAACCTGAAGGATATCTTTATTTACGAAAAAAGATTTCCATGACTTGGAGAGAAAACAAAATCTCGGACGAAAAATATTATTAAGGGAAGCACATTCTTTGAAATAAGAAAAGTGTTCATAGATGTTTGAATGGTTAGTGTATTCGAGAATTTGCTTATTCACATAAAGTGAAGTTGAATTGAAAAGAATTCTCACAAAATATATTATTCGTATTGCCATGAGGTCAGCAAGCGAACTAGGTGTATTTGTGGGAATCGCGCTAGACACCAGTTTCTCATGGTCAGGTGATGACAGACAAAAATCTCTGTCATAGAACCGAAAACCACTGGCATAAGTAGTGATGTACCAGAATATCAATATACAGTGCTGGATTCACAAAAAATCGGATATCCGAATCCATCAGATTCCAACATTAAAATCCACTGTTAAAAAATATTGGGTGGCTAAAATTTGAAACTGGTGGTAGTGATAATCTTTTGTGAATCCGGCAACGGATATCTGATTGGATTGATATTCCGGTTCATCACTAGGCATAAACATGACAAAGAAGTATGGTCTCTCTTTGCAAAGTGGGTATAGGTGTGGAAAAACATGCTTGATTGGTTGGCTATATGCGGTCCGACCTTCTTGGTGATAGTAAGAGAGAATTGAGCCAAGAAAATTACGGAGTAACAAAGCAAGGACTGGAGACGAGTGTGATCCGACAAATGTGGAATAGAATTCAATTCACATAAGAGTTCCACTATTTGTTATGCTATTCATTGAAGAGTTCCATTATCATTTAAAAGTGGTTTCAAGCAGTTTATGAATTTAAGAGTTAATTTTTTACTAGTATTTTCTTTCATGTTAATTTTAGTGGCTTTTTACGTTCTAATGTATGCAAAAACAATAACAAATAAAGCACTGTGCAATTGGGGGAAAACTCCATACAAAATAAAAAAGGAATAGAATTTTGTTTTAAGTGCAAGATACCAGAACTGTTATCAGCACAACAGAACTAACAAACCATGGTAAATCTTTTAAAGAAGAGTTCCCTATTTTTATGCTATTCATTGAAGAGTTCCACTGTCAATTACAAGCAATTTTTGAATTTAAGAATTAAACAATACTAAATGCCATCATTTATTAGAAACATTTCTACAAGAAGTGCTTTTAAAAAATAAAAGAAATTAGTGACACTTTTAGAAAAATCATTCTAAAAACTACCATGAAAACACTTACCTTGCCACTGAGAATCTTAAATGCTAAGGAGTTCATATCCCGGGCATTGAATGCATGCCGTAGGGTTGTCATCTCATACACACAGCAGCCTAATGCCCAGACATCGGACTAAAAGAGGGGAAATTCTATTAATATCATTGTTTCACGTGTGTTCAAAGAAGAGATAAAACAGGTCTGGTTAGTCACTCAATAGAAACCATCATGTGACCAACTTATTTTTGCAGCATGCCTCATTGGGGATTATCAATTAAAAAAAATTGGAAAAAGGAGTGATCAATGAATAAATTACTTCTCTCACCATTTGTTGGGGAGTGATCACGAAAAAGTCTGAATTTTCAAAAAACAAGTGTGAATGCTGCCAGATACAAACTAAGGGACCAATTTAACAAAATTTACATTGTAAATTGAATGGCCCACTAAAAACTTATTTTTGGGGGAACTTTAAAAAAAAAAAAACAACATTTTTTTCTAAACATAATAAGGAGTAAATGTTTGAATTTTCAGCCTTCTAGCACCATTAGTGCAGCCTGTACATGCGATATATAGAGAGCCAGCCAGCCAGACCCACTTAAAAACTGACAGTTTCTAATAAATTCAAAATAAATCATATTTATTGAACAAACTCCAACTCAAATTCGAAGAGTTATTCAGTCTATTGAACTCATTCTTTGTGTTGCTT
Organism: Architeuthis dux; assembly: GCA_006491835.1. Lineage (NCBI taxonomy): Eukaryota > Metazoa > Mollusca > Cephalopoda > Oegopsida > Architeuthidae > Architeuthis > Architeuthis dux. The sequence continues at coordinate 5,746,197 of VCCN01002354.1, forward strand.
TTGTTGTTACCACAAGGTTTTGGCCGATCCATTCTATGGCCTTCTTCAGGTGTACAATGCGCAAGGAGGGAAATAGGAATTTCTAGTAAACGGACTATTTTCTGAAGAAAAGAAATACCCATCTTTCCTTCTTGAAGGCTGTAGAATGGATCGGCCAAAACATGGCAACAACAACAAAAGCAATACAAATTTATGGAAAAAAAAAAAAGCCCATACATAATCAGCTACACCAGGGATGGGAAAGATTTTCCAGACAAGGGTCACATGGAACATCTGTACAGTCTGTAGTGGGCCGCATTCAACAAAAAACTAAATTTACTAAAAAATAAAATTTATTTTCACATAAAAATACAATTATTCATACAACTGTATTATTTGGTACACAAAGAAAGTAACAGATAAAACTGAATTTAATATTATGTTGCTTCACAAATGTTACTGAACAGTTACTCAAACTCTTGATGAGATTTACGCAATTGTACAAAATTTGAAATAAGATATATTAAAAGACTTTAGAATAATACTCTGACCTTCGTTATTGTACATTTCTGTTTACAACATGGCCGCAAAATCTCTTTGTAGTTTTGTTTAATAGATAACACGACTCAACTTTCTAAAAGAGAAATCTATGTAAGGACAAATTTTGTTTCCCTTTTATGTAAAAACGTCAGTCTCTTAAGAGACAACTCCTAATGGAGTATGGAGCCCGTGACGAAGACCCGGTTTCTGTTGCATGTGTCAGCTTAGTGATCCTTGCAAGTTACAAGTCTGGTTGAGACCAGGTTTTTATGACCACCCCCTTGGCAGGTTGCAAGTCCACTGAAGGGATACCTCCACCCTAATCACACAGCTTAGAGTGTACTCAATTAGCTGCTGAGCGCACAGGGAAATTTGTCTTAAGGAAAAGTTTTCCACACTCTTCACTCATACCGAGAATCGAACCCAGGACCTTCTGTGTTTGAGGCAGATGTGCTAAGCATTACACCATCCAAGGGGACTTCCCTTTTATGTGCTTATGATATTATCAATTTTAAAAACGACTATTTCAATCTTGTTAGATATGAAAGTAGTAATAACAGTTTGCTTACCTTTTGATTATAAGGTTGACTAGAAAATAGTTCTGGACTCATGTAATATGGAGTACCAATTAATGTTGTAGCCATGTCACTGGAGTTCTCAAGTACTCTGCAAGTAAAAATTTAGATAGTAAAATCAAGTTGGTGCCTTGTACCATAGAAACACCTGAAACAAATTTAAAAGAATTCATTGTCAGCGAACAGGCTTTGTGTGGCGAAGTCAGAAATGGACTTGCACAGAGCAAGAGGAGGTGGAGCGTGGGTATTTTCAGTTAGTAATTATGAGAGAGTATTTAAATAACAAAACAAGATAATGACCTGCAGGACAGAATTCCTTAAATCTTATACTGTTTATTTTAACTGGATATTGAAAAAATATTACTTATTTTTTACTTAAAATATAGTAAAAAATACATTTGTTTATAGTGGATGTTTGTTACCAGTCAACTCAGTTCAAAGGTCAAGTGGGTATTGAGTGAAAGACAGCTGAAGTATGGATGACCAAAAATGGCAAAAGTATGCTCCCAACATTAAAACACTGTCATATGACATGCAATACTGTTGTAGTAGTAGTAGTAGTAATGATGATGATGATGATGATGATGATAATAATAAAATTTCTAACATGCTCATTGCAGTTGATAGGTATTAATTAGAAAATAATTCAAATATACAATATGCTACCCCACAATTTGTAGAATTTAAGGCATGAAATGGCCTCCTTAAAGAAAAAAAGATTGATAGAAAACAAGTTATTTATTTCCTGATGGAATGATTTTGAGACGTGTGAAATGTTTGGTGATACACAGGGTAACTTGACAGATGAACAGCTTGATCAATCTATTCAAATTCTGTGAACTTTTGGGTAACACCTCGTGTATCACACCCAGATTACTGTGGGGAAATTGAAGGAACTTGTGCATGTCTACATAAAACTGATAGCTGATACAACAATATCAAATTTGTTATAAATATTGCTTTCAACATTTAACTCTTAAATTCATACAAAGGAAATAGAATATCAATTTCAAGGGAAATAATTTCTGATTAAAATTATCTGCCTCTAACCATGTAGTGAATTTTAAAAAAATTTTCAATTCACAGAAGAGTTCCATTATTTTTTATGCTATTAATTGAAGAGTTCTACTGTTGGTTTCAAGCGGTTTATAAATTTAAGAGTTAAATACAGCCCCAAACACCGGTGAAAATTTGACCGTTTTGTAACTTATGTAATTACTAAGAAAGAAAAAAAAAAACAAATTCAATAGGATATTACCTTGCAATTCCTAAGTCTCCAACCTTGATAATCTTATTCTTTGTCAAGAAAATATTTTGTGTCTTCAAGTCCCGATGAAGAATATCTCTCTCATGAAGATACTGAAAGGAAAAAATAAGTTAAGCATTCCATTTGCATTAGTGAAAAAAAATGGCTGTTGCATGCGATTAAGGGTTTTCCTTACTTTCCCATAAGTTTTGTCTCGACACTCATTACTCTAAAATAAATTGTGAATGAGCATCGTTCTGAGACCGATAGGTCGTAGCCATTAAAAAGAGGAGTGAGAGACGTGAGCCGTCCAAAAGTGACAGATAGTGAACTGAGTTACAGTACAAATAACCAGAAGTTATTTGTTACTTTGTACAACCAGAGATAGCAAGGACACAAATACAAGAATCGGCCAGTCAGGATTACGCCAATATAAAAGAGCTGAAGTAAAAAAAACAGCAGATACTAGCATTCCAAGGGAAATTATGAATCACTGCCACCCATATATACTGTGTTGAGGGTGATCAATTAAAACGTTGGACTGTAATCACTAAAAAATGTCTGAATTTTCAGTCCGGATACATAGATACATATAAATGTGTGAAATCAAATGATGGATAATTTTATATCCAATCGACAGAATATGATAATTATAATGACATTTATTAGTGAGAGCCTATATTTGCCCGCACACCGACGCTGGGCAAATATGGGCTCTCACTAATAATAGGACATGAATAACCTAAACCTTTGGTTGTGGTGATTAAGAATCGGCCAATCAGGATTGTGCTGATATAAAAAAGCTGAAGTAAAAACAACAGATACAACAACAAGGAACTAATTAAAAACTAAATTGCCCTACAGTGGATCAAAGAGATATATGACCTGTCCTTACCTGAAGTGCCATGGCTATTTGGATAAACCATTCAACGACTTGTCTTTCCTCAAGAATTTTGCCCTTTCGTTCTTTAAGCCATGTATATAAATCGCCACCTTCACAGTACTGCATAGCAATGTACAAGTGGCGTTCACCGGCCTGGAATGAATCCTTGTATGTCACAATGTTGGGGTGCCTTAGCTTGGACAGAAGAAGGGCTTCCTGTTCTGCTGCCCTTCGTTCCTTGTCTGATGCACTTTTCAAGTTGATCTTTTTCAGAACATACTGCAATTAAATAAAACTCATTTTGAAGAAAACAGGTCATGCTCTCTATGATGTCTTGGTACTACTAGCAAGCCAAAACAAAGTTGTTTTACTCTTGTGCACCAAAGATGTCACATATTTAAAATCAAATAAATGAACGTTTGATATCATCTGGAATAAGTAAATCATTGTGAAAAATTAAAGGGATGTAAGTAGGTAGATCAGAGGGTTTTGTCAATATTAAATGAGTCATTCCATATCAAATCACCTAATTTTAGGAACTTTCTCCAGGTAACCCTCAGATTTCCAAACTTATGGAGAAATCCAAAATGTTAAGTCTGTATCTCTAATAGTTTTGAAATTAAAAATCTTTGAAATTTTATGCATTTTGCCGAAGGAGCCTATCCGTCCAAACTCCAACATTTATAGCTTCTTTGATATGGCATGTACAGCTTTGAAACTTTGTGATTAGGGCTAACTTTTTCGGTAGAATTCATAAATGTAATCGGATCAGGTGTATCTTATGTACTTTTCCTTTTACAAGGATCTGAAAATGACCTAAAATCCAAAACATAAAACAATATGCTAGATAAAGCACTCATAGTTTTTTTGCTGTCATTTATAATATATTTGGTCATGTGTATGCAGTAACCATATTTATTATTGTTATAGGAATGTCAGAATGATTGTTTGAAATGTGCATGATTTTCGATTGTCCTCAAAATTGCCTATTTTCAAGTCCTCATTTGACCATGTGGCCAGTTAACCAACACTTTCATATTTTTACCATATATTCTTATGTATCTGCAGATAATCTTACAAAAGCTTGGTGCTGAGCTTCCTTGTTGAGTTATGATTTTTTAATGCATACTGGGGGTGTTTTAAAGTTCTCGGCTTGAGAAACAATGTCAGTTCTCGGCCCAACACACTTCCCAAATTCTGAGCGTTATTTTGTCACTGTAGGTGGAAAGAGTGTTCTTTTATATTGTAAAGTGCCAATTAGAAGGATCTTTGCGCTTTTAAAAAAAAATTGTATCTATGTTATTCCCTTTTTGGTTGAGCATGACAGCTCAACTTTTCAAAAATTATATCTCCAGAAGGAAGCTCAGCAACAAGACCAAACTTTTCAAAACTATTAGAGATACAGACCTAATATTTTGGATTACTCCATAAGTTTGGTATAGGAATACCTGTGATTTTTTTCAAGGGAATCAGAGATGGTGACCCGGGAGCTCTGAGTGATTTGATATGGAATGACTCATACAGTATCGCCCATAAATAAGTACACCCCTACCACTTTTTAATAGAAAGTTAATTGTTTTCTAAACCAAACATAGCAGGATTGTATTATTTCTAGTGGAACATTACACACTCAAAACGGATATTATTAGGTATTATTTATGACCAAACTCTACAGCATTGAAACTGTTACCAAAAATATTTGTTGTAGGGGTGTACTCATTTTGGGATGGCAACAGAGTTTCAATGCTGTAGAGTTTGGTCATAAA
>VCCN01002354.1:5763642-5774318 GCA_006491835.1 Architeuthis dux
CTGCATATGTGACAATGTGTGTAACTGTGTATATAAGAACACTATGACGACGAAATTGTTTATAGTCAAAAGTTTTCAAAAAAGAAAAAGATATCAAATTCCCATTTTGGCATTTATTTAAATTTTCAACAAAGTAAGTAAATTGACAAAGTAATAATACAAGCAGTTGCAAAATGTCTTGGTATGTGTAGCTGTAGCAACAATAATAAAAAGCGAAACCAAAAAAATGCATTGGAAGAAAAACAAATGAATATCATTGAGCGGAGAAAGAGAATACGGACATCGGACAAACTTGATTTTTTTCTCCCAGAGATTTTTGAAATACTTATTTATTTATTAATGCTTATGGGCATCTCATTATAAAATATTGTCTCGTCAACATTAAAAAATACATTTAAAAAAAACATTACATTGTAACTGGTTTTTTTGTACAAATTTGAATTATTTATACTTTTTTACTATTTAAGTTGGTAAACTATTCTAAACTATTTTTTTTAATTAATTAATTAATTAATTCACGAGAATTTATCTAAATGAAGTTTTTTTTTAAGCTCTGTAGCTTGAAAAAATTATACAATGAAAAAAAAAAATTAATTTTTAGATAAATTCTCGTGAATTAATTAATTAAAAAAAAATAGTTTAGAATAGTTTACCAACTTAAACAGTAATAGTATAAATAATTTTTTAAATAAATAACTTAGACAAATCTGCATCATCTGGGATAGAGCATAAATTAACTGGGCAATTTTGGGAGTTATCAGATGAAATATAGAAGAATTTAGGGAAAACAATTTATTTTAAATGTGCCTGATAAATGTTTCTCTTGGTCAACTTGTAATTTGTTTTTAATTAAGTTTCATACATTTGTATCAATTGAATTAATGTGCATTTTAATGTTGAATACGTATTTTTAATGTAAATTATGGAGATGTCCATAACATTTTTAACATTTACTTTAGTGTGAATAAAAGGTATACAAACTGTATATAAAAGCACGTATCAATATTCATATTTACACAATATAATCCTTTAAATATTATCGTTAGCGATTGTGTAATAAACATAATTCTTTTAAAAATCATTTACATCTGTTGATAGCACTACATATTCCGGTAATCTCATTCCAAAGTCTATGGCTAAAAAAGAATTTTCTGATATTCAATCTACTTCTTACTTATACCGTATATATGTATGGCATCTCAGTCCCTTGTACCCCCTTCTAGTAAAAAAAAATAATACAGGGTTTACTAATTCTAAATCAAGCATAATCTTAAACATTTCTATTTAAGTCTCCCCGATCTCTCCTATTTTCTAACGATGAGGCATTTTTATTCAATAAATAAATAAATAAATAAAACACACCAAAAATAAAGATAGTATTACTTACTCTTTTGGAAGAAATAAAAAAAAAAAAGGAAAAAGCACTAATAATCTTTGTTTTCTAATCGATCATCTTGTATTTCTTGTTCGATCCAAAAACTCCGGTAAAATTCCGATCGTCGGCAACAAAAAATCCAACTGAGATAATTAATTAATTTTATGCAAACAATGTCTTCGGTGTAGCAGATCCATGATTATTAAAGACTGTCCGTTTTCAAATTACGGACAGTTATGACCAGGTCAGTTCGTAATCCTTGAAAATGCCTTAATATAATCCAACTAAAAACAAAATAAGCAGAAACCCTAACTGAAATGAAAGTAAACGATGGGAATGTTTATGAAACAAACATTTTTCATGACTCAGTTGACAGGAAGAGTTCCTTCGGCCGAGGGGAGACTACCCGATTACTGGACAAAGGGTCAGGTAAAAAAAAACAACCTTTCACTTATTTAGGGTTACCAATTTAGATATTTTTTATTTTTATTTTTCGAATTTGCAAGTTCAGTGTTACCAATTTCAATTTTTTTATTTTTTATTTTTCGAATTTTGAAGTCCTGTGTTGCCGATTTAAATGTTTTTGTTTTGTTGTTTTTTAAAATTTGGGAGCATAGTTCCCTTTAAGCTGTGCACGCAACCAGCGCACAAAGTAAATTACTGTGTGCACAAAAGATTTCAAATTCTGTAGATAGCTTACTGAGTTTTTATTGAAAAAATATTGATTCACTAAGTCGAATTAAAAGTGCACACATAATTTTGTCAGAGGAAAAAAAATTTGCACAACATAAGATTTTTGCACTCACTGACTACAAAAGATTAGAGGAACATTGTTTGGGAGTGATACTTACATTCGAAAGATTGAAAAAAAATTATCTAAATTCAAAATTGTCAACCATGCAATTTGCATTCATGTTTTTTTACCAGTTAACATAAAAGAATTCTCGAATTTAGTGATCCACCTCAATTCAAATTTTTACTTTAGGTACAAATACTCTAAAAGATAAACGCTGGTTCCAGCTTACAAGATATTTAAGACTAGAAATTCTTAAGCCTATACCAACTAAAATAAATAAATGAACAATCAACTGCATACCCCCAAGCTCAACTAGTTTACAAAATATCTTGATATGGATAATGTTTTATTTAATGTTAAGATTCATTTTCAAGTAATACCATAAAATTCGACTAACATTTTAACCAAAAAAGTCATAATGATAAAACCAATGCTCATGACAAAAAGAAATATTTTGAGTTGGGATATTACTTTTTTTTTAGAGAAAAAAATATATTTAAAAATTGGAAGTTTTTTTGGATAAAAATATTAGGTTGTGCAAGTAAACTTTTGGCTATGGCATTGGCTAATTGTTTGATATTCTCAAAAAATCAGAAATAATAGAAAAATACATTAAAAACATTCAGGCTCCAACTAAAACATGTTTCAGCCATACTTTTAGCTATATATTTGATTGTTTCCATTTAGAAGAAAATAAGTTCCTAAAAGTATGCCCAGGGTGTGGGACATGGATCTAGGGGGCCTTCATAAAGTAGCTCACCCTTTTTGATGATTTTCAGACCCAACCCCCAAAGTTTCGGTTGATTAATGTTGATTTCATTGAGTTTTGGATTTATGTGCACTGTGCATTCCCATTTTAGCATTGCACATGCACATTTGAACCCCTAAATCCCAAAAATCTTAGCCAACATATTTCTAGATCAATTCATCCCAAAATACATAGAAATACCAAAAATTGTGAATTTTGGTTGATCAATATGGGTTTTATTGAGCTTTTGATTTATGCATACTGCGCATGTGTATTTTGGACCTTAAAATCAAAATCTTTTTAAAAATACTACTGCGCAGTCCCACCGAGCAACTACATTCCAAATTTGGTAGGTCTTGTCCAGAAATTGCTGTCAGCGTCTGCCGGACAAATTTGTCAGACAATTTTTTTGCCGTATTTATGGGGCTTAATTTTTAATGTGAGTGAGTGTACCTGTTGGACTGTAAAAATCAAAATCTTCAAAAATCCGAAAAAACTGCCCACCCTTCCACAAAATTTCATTGAAATTCATTGAGAACTTTGAGATATTGTGTGGTGTGGACACATTGCTACAATACAGCGGAATTAACTGTGCATGAGATATCATCTTGAATTTTTTTATTAGATGAAGCATTGTCAATCATTAATTTTTTGACTAGTATTTCTTTAATTTTAGTTGCTTTTCATCACAACAACTCAGACCGTCTGTCTACGACCATTAGTAAATAGAGCAAATCATAATTAAAGAAGCTCTCAGTGAGACTCTTGCATCCCTTTTGCCTTGGGAAGCCTGTTTTTCATAACAGCTTGAGCGCAGAGAGAGTGAGAGATGCTACATACTTTATTCCTTTCCTAAATATGTATCTATTTATACATAGATATCATGCCTAAACATAACAATTAGAAACTGTCAACCAAAAACTGTCAACACAAGTTTCTTCAGTTTTTAAGTGGGTCTGGCTAGCTATCTATCTACAGGTAGACCTTGATTTGTTTCAAAATTCCCTGTACCGTTCAAAACCGCACTGTTCAAGGTCTTCTTATAATTTTAATTTTTTCCCAGCATATACTTAGTTACAATAATTTGTACAGCAATACCATACATACATCAAAACCCGCACTATTCAAGGTATTCCTGTATGTATGTATCACGCGTACAGGTCGCACCAATGGAGCTAGAGGGCAGAAAACATTTACACCTTATTATGTCTAGAAAAAACGTTTTTTGTTTTTTGAAAATTCCCCCCATAAATAAGTTTCTAAGGGGGGTTCAATTTACAATGTAAGTTGATGCTAAATTGGTCCCTTAATTTGTATATGGCAGGATTCAAGCTTGTTTATTGAAAATTCAGACTTTTTAGTGATCCAACAAAAGGCGAGAGAAGTAACTTATTCATTGATCACTTTTTTTTTTCAATTTTTTAATTGATCACCCCAAACACAGCATACTGCCAAAAGACATTGGTCAAATGACGGTTTCTATTGAGTGACTAACCAGACCAGTTAATAATAAAAAAAATGTTAAAATGTCTGAAACTGTAAACAAGGTTATAGGGGTTTGTGCAGAAGGGAGGGATATTTATGTGCTGTGTCCTGTAATAATACTTGATGAAATCTAATAAGCTTTTGTGAAGAATCAGTTTTCGTACAGAATCAAAAGGTGGATATTTTTTCATGAATATAAATGGTGAACTCACAAAAGTCATGGCACCAATTTTCTAAAAGTCACTGTGTCATGTCTGCCTCAGTTTCCTAAATGCTCATGCACATATTCAAGTTAATGTCACTCGTGAATTTAGGACATTAAATAACCACTCACCCACATATATTTGTTACTCTATACGTGTGCATGTGAATGTATGTACTATATACAGTATCACCCATAAACAAGTACACTCCTACCACTTTTTTATAGAAAGTTAATTGTCTTCTAAGCCAAACATAGCAGGATTTTATTATTTCTGGTGGAACATTACACAAACGGATATTATCAGGTATTATTTAGGACCAAACTCTACAGCATTGAAACTGTTACCAAAATATTTTTTCATAGGGGTGTACTCATTTTCGGACAGCAACATATTCATATTTTTGGTGTTTCAATGCTGTAGAATTTGGTCATAAATAATACTTGATAATATCTGTTTTTATTGTTCCACTAGAGATAATAAAATCCTGCTATATTTGATCCAGAAGAAAATTAACTTTCTATAAAAAAGTGGTGGGGGTGTACTTATTTATTGACGATACTGTATAATATAATAAGAACACTGTGCAATGCAATTTTTGGTCTTGGGTAGTGAGTGTTATTTTCTGATTGCTTATGTGTAAAAAGTATAGAAATTGGCTATTATTCACTTCAAACTTTGCTTATGTGGCCAGGATAGCTATATTTATATGTAATTGTTTTTCTTACTTTATGTGATTGAAACTGTACAAATTTGCCCGTTGTCCAATTGAAAATAAGTAGATTAAAAATTAACACTGTCATGGTCACAAAGGCAAAGTTTTATGTAATGAAGAATTATTAAGTATATTGCAAAAATTGTCACTTCGTTTCATGGAACCCTTTGGAAGCTCGCATGGAATCCTGGGGTTCTGTGGAACACAGTTTGAATACTGCTGCTCTGGGTGGAATAAAGGTTTCTGGTAAACATTCCCTGAAGAAAATAGTAAAACTTTGCTTGATACCTGCTCAGGAAGTAACAGTAAGAAGCTGTTACCCCCAAAGTCAACCTTGACAAGACCCAATCAATCGTAACTTTTTCTAGTTGCTGTGGATATTCATTGACTGCTGTCAATAACAAAAGTCTTTAAGTGCAGGCCAAGATAGACATTTACAAAATGAATAGTTGTATGGATTTCTGTTAACAACCAAATCAAGGACTTACAATATTTGTGAAAACATATCCATCAGTTGAGCTGATCTTGGCTTAAAAATCAATAAGCCAATTGATAATTATTATATGTACTAGCATATACTCATCAAAAATGATGTTTTTTCTTTTTACATGGATCAGCAATGAGGAGCCAAATGCGATTTTATAAGGTAATTTTTTTTTATTAATTCAAGTATCCTAATTTAAAGTTTTTTGAAAGTCACAACTTAAGAAAAGTAACTACTCCCAATTCTTCTTCATGTGTTGGCTACATCAAAGGAAGTCGAAAGAGAAAGAATTTGACATTGTTGCATTGCTTCCTACTTCCAACTGTTTGCTCACTGTAGGCAACATCAAATTAGCCAAAAGAAAGTGAAAGGAGAAACAGACAGACAGTCTCTTTGATTGTTGACGGACACAGGTTGTTTGTTGATTTTGATGGTGTACTTCTTTGATATGGGAGCGTCTCATTTTTCCACCCTTTAATTCTATTATTTGTTGTACAATCTATCTCATTTGGACAGTCCATTATGAGTTGTAGGATCTCAGCTAGCAGGCACTACAGACAACCAAACATCATACAACCATACGCATTTGTATAGATTAGTAATAGTCTGCTTGGATAGCATGTCTGCCTCACACACAGAAGGTCCTGGGTTCGATTCCAGTATGAACAGAGAATGTGGTAAACTCTTCATTAGGACAGATTTCCCTGTGCACTCAGCAGCTAATTGAGTACACTCTAAGCTGTGTGATTAGGGTGGATGTATCCCTTCAGTGGACTTGCATCCTGCTAAGGGGCGGTGATCATAAAAACTTGTAGGAATAAAGTCCTGATCGCGACCAGACATGAAACTTGCAAGGATCACTAAGCTGACGCAGGCAAAGGAAACCAGGACTTTGTCACCGGCCGTTCATACTCCGTTGGGAGTTGTCTCTTAAGAGATGGACATTTTACTTTTAATTACTAGTAATAACAGGTCTGGTTAGTCACTCAATAGAAACTGTGACCAATATCTTTTGGCAGCATGCCATGTTGGAGGTGATCAATTAAAAAATTAGAAAAAAAAGTTGGGGGTGATCATGAATAAGTTACTTTTCTTGTCTTTTGTTGGTCAGTGATCACTTAAAAAGTTTGAATTTTCAAAAAACAAGCACGAGATGCTGGTGGACACAAACTAAGTGATCAATTTAGCATGAATTTATATTGCAAACTGAACCCCCACTAAAAACCTATTTAGATGGGGAATTTTCAAAAACACAAATAAACCATTATTTTTAGACATGATAAGGAGTAAATGTTAAAATTTCCAGCTCTCTAGCTCCATTGGTATGACCTATATACATGATACATTCATATATACATAGGTTACTTCAGTTTTCAAGTTGGTCTGGCTATGTTGACAGTTTTGGTTGACGGTTTCTGATTACTGTTGGACAGTAAATTTCTCCAAGTTCCAGCAATTCATGAGAAAGAATTCCCTTTGAATTCCACCAAAGGCAGAGAAGAAATGTTTCCCCCCAGTAGATTCCATTTAGGTTGAGATGCTGAAGGCTGTTCTGGATGTAGCCACAATTTGATGCAGTTTTTGTACAGATCAAGCACAGAGATAATCGATCGGTCACTAAGCGAAATGATATCTAAGCCAACGCGCTTCTAGGCAGGAGTAATGCTGAGATACGTCCTATGTGCAACGTGATCACACCTGTGTACTCCTTACAAATAATTTATAATAACTGCATGGCAAAGCTGCTAAAGTAAACTACAGTGACTAAAAAAAACACCATTTTTAATCCCATGTAGTAAAACATAATATTAAAAAATAATAATACAAATTAAAAAGTTCTACTTGTTACCAATATTTTATATTTATTTTTTAAAACATTATTACATAATTTAAAATGTATACTTGTAAATGCAAAATTTTAAAAGCCAAAAAAACCAACTGAGAATTAAAAATTTAATAGCCGGTATTAAAAATGAATACGCATGAGGCCAATGGCAGATCTACTATTAAACTAATGAAGCTGAAGCTTCAGGACCCCTAATCCTGGAGGGGCCCCAGAAGCTACTTTTTTTTAATGAGTGAATCTTTTCAACAAAATCGATGAAGTTTTTGTACACATCAAGTACAGACATAAGTCATCGGTCGCTAAGTAAAATGTTATCTAAGTCAATGCGCTTCTTGTCTGTAGAAACGTTCTGTTTATGGGCGCTCGGGAGCACTGTTGATATACATCCTAAGTTCAATGTGATCACACCCCTATACTCCTTACAAATACTTTAGCAGCTTTACCATACAGTTACTATAAAGTAAACTACAGTGACTAAAAACACCATAATGTTTAATCCCATGTAGTAAAACATTATATTAAGAAATAATAAAAATTAAGATGTTCTACTTACAAAAAAAAAGAAATTTTAAAATTTAATAGCCAGTATAGCCTTCTTTATTTCTTAAAAATGTAAGAATATGTTTTTTCTTTGAATTAACTAGTTTTCTTGAATATCATGATTATCCCATATTTCTTTTACAGCCTTAAATAAATCATTCGGTAATACACTAATAATGGTTCGGGGAACAAAAATGTTCACTAAAACTTTTATATAAGTCAATAGTTTTGAAAAATATCATAAATTATATTTATTTCTAATTGCATGTATAAATTTCTTGAAGGTAACTTCTGGGTTATTGGTATCGTTTCATTTAGAACTCTGATACGAGAATCTCATCATTCAAACAATGATACTTTCAGTGGCAATGATGATGTATTCAACGACGATGAGGTGCATATACATTCCAGAAAAATTATCATGGGAGGATGTTGAGAGAGCAGGCTTTTTGGGTTATTGGAATTTTTCAACGCTCAACAAAGAAAATTAATAAGAGTCACTCAAAGAAGGAACAAACTTGCATAATTATATGCAGATTCATCATCCTTGGTGAACAATTCTGAAATTGATGAGGACAGTATTAAACTTATACCGTTGTATTACAAAGATGATATTGACCACAACCGAGAGTTATCAGTTCAAAGAATATTTGCATTTCCCAGAACACAGAAGAAAACACACCATCTAAAATGCACAGAAGTTTTTCATCTTAGTTGCAAGCAACACCTAATTGAAGTGTTTCCCCCCAATATTACTATTACGCTGTACTTGACAATGCCTATCATGAGCTGTGAAGCAGAAAGGGATTTCTCAAAGCTATAAAGAACATATTTTGGTCTACCAATGGGCAAAGTGCACCTAAATTCTTTATGCATATTGTCTCTAGAAGATGGCATTGCAAGGAAGCTCTCATATGACAAAACTGTACGTGAATATGTTACTAGAAAAAAAGAGTATTTTGTCAAATGTGTTTCATGTAGTATGTATTCTCATAGGTGTCTAAAATATAAGATTATATTGACTGCAGTCTTTGTTATGTTTTATTTCATCAGTCCATCATGCATGTATATGTTTCCCTAACTCTTGATGATTGAATCTTGACACCATACTATAGACCTAATAAAATGAGAACAATCCACTTTTTTACAAATGTTAACAACCACATTATCTCAAAATACATACGAGTTTGTGATTCTGTCATTGTGATTTTGGACTTTGAGGTCCTTGCAAGGGCAGCAAGGCCATTCAGACCTTGTTGGATGTTGCTCTATTGCCCTGGGTCACAGCACTTTCGTAGCTGGTATTTTAATCTCACGCATTTCTTAGCTGAAATAGCTATTTCCTAGCCACAAAACGATAAAGTCAGCTTAATCTGTTGTCGCTGATTATCAAAGTATATCAAAGTTAAGATGTTGTTTGTCAATGAAATTATATTCACCTGATGTCGCTAATATGAACAACATGGACAGACATTTCTGCATGAAATCAACATGTGGGAAAAATAAAAAAAACAACATTAGGTGAATATAATTTCATTGACAGACAACGTCTTAACTTTGATAATCAGCGACAACAGATTAAGCTGACTTTATAGTTTCATTTCGGCTATAAAAAGTAACTAGGAAATAGACATTTCTGCTATGAAAATTGCTGCGATTATCTTACGCGCAATGAAAATGCTGGATACCAATGTCTCTGGTTGCAAAGGTGACACTCCTCATAGATATAATATTGCAGATATTGGCCCTCTCTTTCTTTATGTGTTTAAGTTTAAGTAATGTGATGAATTTAGATTTTCAATGTATAGATTTTGATTTTTATCCCTTTGTTACTTACCTGGGTTTCCTAGAAAGCAACCCCCCCCCCTCTTTATGATGACTGGGCGGTAATCTTATTGGAGTTCACATGGTCTTGTAGTAATAACACACCCACCAAAACAGTTCAAGCTTCACAGCCCCCAAAATGTAGGTCCACCACTGGGTGGAGAGCTTATTGAAGTAAATTTGAAAAACCTACAACTTGATGAAACAAGACCCGTTTGCCACATCTGCTCAAGTTGATCAAGATAGGCTAATGAGTGTGATGATCAAGAGAGTTACTGATATCCTGGGTCGCTTATCAATTTTTATACTTTGTACATTGTGTGCTAACTGAGATAGTGGCGTGGGTAGGTAGGTAGGTAAGAGTTAGAATTTCATAAGTTGATTTAAATCATGCCTCGTTATTTGACGAGGAATAAAACTTCAGCATCTGCTTTGAAAACATGTCTTTTTTGTACATCTTCAACAATGAAATACACTTGTATGTGGTTTTGCTTGTATTACTTGTGGCTTCCTCAGGTAAGGTTTTTCATCACTTGAGATCGGGTTATTGAGGAATTGGATTGAACAAACAGACAAACTTTGTAGCTTTGCTGTATATGAAGATAGATTACAAATCTCTGTTCATTAAGAACTTGAATCCACCCACTGAAATATTATTAT
>VCCN01002354.1:5798001-5810472 GCA_006491835.1 Architeuthis dux
AGTGAGCTAGCTATGCGGGTCTGCCACCACTTTGTGAGAGTGTTCAGATGGTATGGCTGACCTGGGTAGTTGAACCACAGGACATGAACACTACGGCCACCTGAGCAGATATATATATATATAAAAAATAACTGGCTTGGTGAACAAGGATTTTGGGGATGGTTTTCCACAGCATTAGGACCATAGACGGCAGGGTCTATGTGCGGAGTAACCCTCCAGCCTGAGCAATGTTGTTTTAAGGTGAAGTGCGACTTGCTCCTTTTAAACCAAATCTATAATCTGTAGTTTTTTTATTTATTTTTAGACTTTGTTTTTTTACCGTAACAAAAACACCAAAACAAGAACAATCTTTATGAAATTTTTTTTTTAAAAAGAAGATATATTCCACAGACGTCTCTGGGTCAGAAGTGATTTAAAAAAAGAAAGAAAAACTTCTTTTTTTTTTAAAAATCACTTCCGTCCTGGGGAATATATTTGTTTGTCCCAAATACATTTTTACCGTCCCCGGGACAACATTAATTTCAAGCCCTGGTGTAGTGAGTTTAATCCTTACTGGGCAAAGCTATGTGGCCCTGTGCCAGATTAGTTATGTTAGTAACTAACAACATAGGAATTGGCCGAAACGTTGCAGTAACAATAAAATTAACAAAAAGAACAATGAGATCAATAGACCAAACAACTCTTTGAATAATAATGACTCATCTAATAATTATAGAAGATATCTTGAACAAAAAGAATGAGATCAATAGTCCCATTCAACTCTTTGAATGATAATAAATCATCTCAAAATTACTTAAGATATAGCTTACATGGGGATCAATCCTTGAAATAATTAGCAAGCAGTAAATTTCAGAAATAGCAGGAAATCCTTTTACGCAGTTTGACAAATAAAGTAATGTGAAGAAACTAAAAATGAACAAACAAATTAGCCAGTTGGCCCATACTTCCTTCCTTTATTAGAAACCATCAACCAAAACTGTCAACATAGGTTTCTTCAGTTTTTAAGTAGGTCTACTTGGCTGGCTATCTATCTATGTATTGTGCATACAGGTCACACCAATGGAGCTAGAGTGCTCAAAAATTTAAACATTTACTCATTATGTCTAGAAAAAATGTTTTGTTTATTCGAAATATACCCGCAAAATAGGTTTTTAGTGGTGGGTTCAATTTACAATGTAAGTTTATGCTAATTTGGTCCCTTAGTTTGTGTCCAACTGCATTCATGCTTGTTTGTTTTTTTAATTTGGACAACAAGAGGCAAGAGAAGTAACTTATTCATTAATGACCTCTTTTTCCCCCCCTCAATTTTTTAATTGCTCACCCCCAACAAAGCGTGCTGCCAAAAGACGTTGGTCACATGACGGTTTCTATTGAGTGACTAACCAGACCTGTTGATTTATTATTTGCTTTTTTTAGATTGCTTTTACATTCTACGATCATTAGGTAAGCAGCATCGATTGGATATAAAGAAGTCAGAAAGGCTCGCAAGGATATAGGGATGGGAGTTCAAATCTTGTGGTTGGTCACTTCTTTCATTTCTGATCCATGCGGCTTACTTAATGGTCATAGAATGTAAAAAAAAAAAGACACAAGCATTTTGATAAAAAGCAACAATAGAGATGAAAAGAAAAACTAGTCAAAAGGTTGAAAATCTTGAAATATAACGGTCCCAAGGGTAACAATTTTCATTCTAATCGGTTCAGCAGTTCAATATTTTTTGCATGTAGACATACAGTTATTTACATATAAAATGTAAACAAACAATCCAATCAACCGTAACTCATCATTTTTCAATTCCTGTGGTTTTATCAACATTATAGCAAATTTTCAGCAAAATCAGTCAATATAAGATAAATTTTCCCCGATTGTAAACAAAAACGTTTTTGCTTATAAAATGTAAACAAAAAAAAATCAGATCAGCCATAACTCACCACCCCCATGTAGAATCTCTCACAAGCCTTACATACAAAATTTCATTGAAATATATTAAGGAATAACAAAGTAATCCAATTGAGAAAAAGGACACAACAACAACAGGCACCTATAGCGAATGATAATCCCCAGCTTTTTTTCCTCCAGGTACAAAAAGTTTATAAAATCAGGATTTCTATTAAGATTGTGTGAAAAGACACTCTCCCGTGGGGTAACTCAGATGGCAGTGAGACACCATCGAGTGACTGTTGCATTCACAATAACCAAGCCTGCCTATTCTTTGTGTCTTGTGAGGTTTTTTTTGTAAAAATATTGCATCACTCAGGTCTGTCAACACCCCCTACAGTCTAGATTCAGCTCCCTGCAACTTCTGGCTTTTCCCAAAGAGATTTCAGACTGGATGAGATTAAGGAGAACTTGAGTAGGCAGCTGATAGCAATCCCGAAAGAGGAATTTGCAGACTAGGATAAGTGCATGAGGTCCCAGGGGAGTATTTTGAAGGGGACTAAGGCGCCATTGTCCTAAGTAGGCTATTTTTTGCTTTGGATACTTTCCGGACAGTTCTCGTACACCGGAGGAAAGCTGAGCAACAAAACGTAGTGATTGCAACAAAATGTGGACACTGGTCTCGTTAATTCAATGAATAATAATTAATAATAAAAGGTCAGGTTAGTCACTCAATAACCAACATCTTTTGGCAGCATGCCATGTAGGGGTGGTCAATTAAAATTTGAAAAAGGAGGGAGATCAATGAATAAGTTACTTCTCTCACCTTTTGTTGGCCAGTGATCACTAAAAAAAGTCTGAATTTTCAAACAATAAGCATGACACAAACTGAGGGATGACCTTACATTGCAAATAGAAGCCCCCCCCCCCTCTAAAAACCTATCTAGAAGGTGAATTTTAAATAAAACAAAAAAACGTTTTTTCTAGACATAATAAGGAGTAAATGCTTAGATTTTCAGCTCTCTAGCACTATTGGTGTGGCCTGTACACATGATACATACATAGCCAGCCAGCAGGACCAGCTTAAAAACTGAAAAAACCTATGTTGACAGTTTTGGTTGACAGTTTCTAATAATCAGAACTTCAGACAATAACAGTCAAGTAATACAGGTCTTCACCGTTATAATGCGGGTGTTGGAATCCAAAACGCCAACACAATTTAGCTATTTTGGAGCTAGATTAATATTTTGGGGTCCACCATCAACCTGGGTTATAACGTGAACTGTGTTATAATAGGGGAAGCCTGTTTATACAACTACTGCTGCGAAAATAGCAGCAGTGTCCCCAACAAAGTCTTCATCAGATGATGACCCTGGTTTTCGGTGCTGAAGCATCATTATCATTAACCCAGCGCACCACAGCAGTACCTCACAATATCACAAGGCTTTGTTAGTTCTCCGTCACAGTGTGGGAGTAGCTATTTTGGAGCCAAATCTAGCTATTTTGGAGCTATATTAATATTTTGGCATGCACCATCCATCCATCCATGTTTTATAACACAAACTGCACTATAACAAAGCGTGTTATAACGGGGGAGAACTGTTTTACATCTTAGTTTCAGCTTTCACAGGTTAACAGTTTCAATTTGATTTTGCTGGTCCAACTTTAAAATCAAATGAAAAGTTTTTGCAAAAATATAAGCTTTCAGCAGATTTTAAGATTATAGGTACAGACAAATTAAATTCTTTTGCAAAGAAAAAAACGTAGCAAATTATTAACTCACTTTACTAATAGGGAGTTGTGTACAACCTTTTTTTAAAAAGTAAAACAAATTTAATGATAGTCCAGAGGATGTAAACGTATTTTTAGTTGAATACATCGGAAAGTTCCAACTCGGGTCTCTACAAATACCGTAAAAAGGCATTTTTAAAATTTGATGATGGGCCACAATTTGTATTTTTCCTCCTCGTTACAAAATAAGTGTATGCATTCATGTGTACCTGATTACTACTACTTTTATTCAACAGGAGTTGATTGCCTTATAGCTCAGTTGTTAGAGCACTGATCATGAAAACTAAGATTAGGAGGTCCACAAGTTACTTTACTATACATAGATTAATTTCTGATTCTAACTAGAATGGAAAATCTATTTGTTCAAATCAATGACAATAAAGTCTGAAGGCTAACACTTTCTACAGCCTAACTCACAAGTTATCTTACTATATTCAGATTCATTTCTGTTTCTAACTGGGATGAGAAAACTACTTAACTTATTCAATGACAATAAAGGCTAAAAGCTAACACTTCCTAAAACCTGATACACAGATTCATTTCTGATTTTAACTGGGATAGAAAAACTACCTGCTCTATTCAATCTTCTCTACTATAATTTGTGCTGTGTCAGTCTGTCTGTGACACTAAGGTTGCTACTTTGGTTGAAAGTTTCTTATGGGTCCTTGAGCTGGTGGGGTGTGGGTGTGTAGATTAAGTGGGTCTGTGTATGTGTATCAGCTATAAAGTGGGTGGGAGTAGGTGGCGGGATGTTTAGATTAGGTGTGTTCTGTTAAGTGGGTGGGGTGTTTGGTGTGATTTATGTTTCCTGGAAAACCCTAACCCACTTTATAGCTGACACAAATATACAGACCCACTTAATCTACACACCCACACCCCACCAGATCTGGGACCCATAAGGAACTTTCAACCAACTAAACCAGGTCACCTAGGCATAGAAAACACCCTTCATTTCTTTTCATTTCTACTATCCAGCATGGATTATCACACTTTTCTGCAGTGTTCAAATTTCTTCTGATGAAGCTGCTCGCAGCAACGAAATGCATAAAAGTTTATCTTCATGATAATAAATGTGTTTGAGACATAACACGCTTTTCTCAATCTTTCTTTTCCACATTGTCTAATCACATCTACCATTCTGTCAGATTCCCTTACATTCACATAACAAATACACACACACATTATATATATATGTGTGTGTGTGTGTGTGTGAATGATTGCAGCCACTCGATATGAGTATGGCGGATCCTAGGAGAGCACAGAAAGGGACTGGGTGCAAAGTCCGGTCCCAGCTTGTCTATTCTATTAATTGGCAGCAGAGCATAGGCTAAGACGGCTTCAGAACAATCTTGTTGCTGCATACGGCACTTGGTATTCCCAGGTAGTCACCCATCTGGGTAATGACCAGGCTTGATGTCGCTTAACTTTGGGGATCTTACAAGAACCGGTGTATCCAATGCAATTTGGCCATATATATTATATATACATGCATGTAGGCTCTGCCGACTAAGGTCCTAGGTCATGGAAAACCCTCCCAAAAATCTTTGTTCATGAAGCCAAGCCATTCATTCATATTATAAGAATTTAATTGTGTACTCACACAAGTTCTGGTCAACCAACTTGCAATGCAAAAATGAATGCAATCTTTCCTTTCCAAGTACAAAAAAAGAGAAATAATGGTTAATGTTTCATATTAATATATTAGGCTTATAGAACCAACCATTTTTGCATTGGGTAGGTTGGAATCCGACCAATATGATTAAGACAGAATTTGCATATGTGCAAATTTGTGTCTTTTAAAACTTCTCAGAATCTCTTTAAAAAAAAACAAAAAAAAAAAAAAAACTCTCTTTTCCTTAGGAGCTCCAGCAGAGGGCAGTTGTATGTTAGCATGAAAGTACTTGTGTGTTAAAGTACAGATATTGTGTGTTACATTGTGTTATTAACAGAAAGAAGAAAGGAACCACACGTGTTTACAAGTATCAGTTTATGCATTGCATCAGCAATTTGCAGAAAACTTGTTAGAATCATGAGGAATGCAAAAGACTTATGGAAAGTATTCTGAACTGTTTCTCAACTTGTCCGTTTGAAGCCACCTACAAGGCATAATTTGCCGCAACCTCAGCACTTTTAGAAGTTGCAAACCCCCCCTTCAACTTGTTGTCCAGACTTGTTGCCAATAGACATCTCCAGGAAGAAAGGTAAGATTGCATTTCAGTTATTTCTGTGTGCTGTTGATCGACCAGTAAGTATGGTTTTCTAGATTCGATATACAATGAAGTGTATGTGCTCCTTGTTGTTCCCCTCGCCCATTTTAGTAGTGTCTTCTTCCCTTTGCTAATTATTTAGGTAGTAGTGTCCTTATTGACAGGGGGGGGGGCAGTTTAGTTGTTAAAAAACGCTATAATATATAACATTTTTAGCTATAGAATTAGCTGGAAAATGAAAAATCTAGCCAATTTATGCAATTTTTAAAGCTATAAATACCAAACCATACTTGGCAACATTGCAAGAAATACACAGCTCTAACAAACAGAAAAGGTGTCATCTTCCAGCAAAGTCTAACTCAGCAAAGCCTAACTGAGTTGCCGAGTTAGGCTTTGCTAACTCAGGGGGAAATAGTCATTAAGGTGGGAAGTTTTACCTCATCTTCCCTACTCACCTGATGCAGACCTGCCAAGGTCAGGAAAGTAAAATGTGGGCGATATCATTCGTGCGTACAAAGTATGTGAGCAAATCAGCGGGGGGGGGGGCTAGTCACCCAGGATAAATGCTTATAGCATTTTATTTTTCAGCACTAAATTTTGATACAAAACATAGACAACACAATGCAACACAAATCATTGTATTTTTTTTTTTTACTTCAAACTAAGGTCAGCATATTGAAGTGAAAATAAAAATATCAGAACCCACTCTACTTGTTGAAAACATTGTATTTCACAACAATGTTGAAAATCACAGCATCCAGGCGGTACGCCGGCCAATTGGGAACATGTCAAATAGTTCACAACATTGAAATAGGGTGGGGAGGGGATGACAAGCTAAGCTGACATTTTTCTCAAACAAAAATGCGGGAGAAAACCGGTTTCAACAAAAATCGTGGAGGAGAGTATGAGACAAAGAATATTGTGGGAGTATTGACAGGTCTGCAGACATAGAACTTTCAGATTACACTGAATTAAACTTCTTTTTACTTCCTTGGTAATAAGTGTTATTTTCTGATTGATCATGTCTGAAGAGTATAGAAAATGTCAATTACTGTATTTCTTTGTGCATAACATGATTCTTGTATAATATGAGTATTAGATTTTGAGGTGAAAAATAGGTATAAAATTGTAGCCTCTTGTATAACACAGGTACTCGATTTGGGACTACAGTTCGGTAGTTATCACATGTTTTTCTGCTTCGATATTCCAAATTTGTGTACTGCAATAATGCAGTCAAGTGCCCACTATATTTATGTGGTGTTCTGTTACAATGGTAACCAGAAAGTACTCAAAGAGGGTATACCACTGTCAACTCCACTAGAAAATCGGAATGAAATTCATTTAGAACTTTTGGAGATATCTTGTGGACAGGAAATATGCGAACCAACAAATATACAAATAAACCAACAGACGTGACCAAAAACATATACCTGTTTTCAACTTTGTTGACAGAGGTAAATTATGTTACGTTAATCAAATGAAATAATATAATGGTTTGCTATGCAAGTCAAATATATTTCCACATGGTGGGAGGGGGGAGGGGTCACCTGAGGTCAAATGGGCTTAATTCTAGTAACATATAAATTTTTTCTGCATACATTCAAGTATAGCATATTTTCGCTCAAATTTGGCTACAAAATTTCTCGTGTTATTTGAAATTTATTTATTTTCAATTGGACAACGGGTGAATTTGCACGTTTTTAATCACATAAAGTAAGAAAAACAATTACATATGAATATCACCTGGAAAACGGAAAGACATGTTTGCAACAAGTTTGAAGGGAATAATAGCTATTAGTAACCGTCAACATAGGTCTCTTCAGTTTTTAAGTTGGTCTGGCTGGTTGGCTAAGTATGTATATATGTATCACCCAATTGAGATGAGAGCTGGAAATTTAAACATTTACTCCTTATTATATCTAGAAAAAACATTTTTTTTTTTTTTTTTTTTCAAAATCCCCCCATAATAGGTTTTTAGAGTAGGGTTCAATTTACAATGTAATTATGCTAAATCGATCCTTTAGGTTGTGTCTGGCAGCATTCACGCTTGTTTTTTGATAATTCAGTTTTAGTGATCACTGCCCAACAAAAGGCGAGAGAAGTAACTTATTTATTGGTCACCCCTTTAACCAATTTTTTAATTGATCACCTCCAACATGGGAAGCTGCCAAAAGATGTGACAGTTTTTATTGATTGACTAACCAGACCTGTTATTAATTATTATTCTCCAAATTATTGAGGATAGTGTCCTCATTGTTGCTATCACTATACTTTCTACAAATAAGCAATCAGAAAATAACACTCACTACCCAGGAACAAAAATTGCTTTGCACAGTGTTATTATTTGTTTCAATTGCCAGAGTATTTTCTTTGTGCTAGAAGATTCAGAAACATGTAGGCATCGATTCACATCTCTCGAGTTACTTTTCTTCAAAATCCCCAGAATTTTCTTGGCAGAGAATGGAAAAATTGTTTGTCTGTTCATTGTGTATTCCTGTAGATTCCTTGTGGAGCATAGGGGCCGCAACCACCCTGTTGTGGTTTCAATAGCAAGTAGGTTTTTGCGGGTGGAGTTGCTAGACCCACACCCAACACTCCTCTTTTAACCTGGCTTGGGAACAGCTATGGTAACTGCCAAACTGTAGTTTCTTTTCTGTCAAAGTAACTCTCTTTTAGATGGACTGACACACAGGACTAAAGAGTTCCAACTACCCAACTATATTTACTTATAGTTGGGGGGAGAAGTGGATTTATGCCTTTCCAAAGGGTATTAGTGCAAAGTGAACGTGAAAAGCCAACTAACTCTGTCCACTGATTCCATTTTACATGACTGAACAGGAAATGTGTAGGCGAAGTGATCTGCTAATTTTGTGTTTTTCATCTGTCCCGGTATAAATGTCTAATGGGACAAATGTATCCCATCATGATTTTGGTTCTCCAAAATATGGAAAATGTTTGATTTAATAAAAGAATAATTTTCTTTAACCATTAATTGAAAATTAACACGTTTTTGGCTCTTTTAATACCCTTTTAAAAATCCAAATGTTAAACACCTTATTAATAGGTTAGTCATGAAAGGGTTAAGTTTAAAAAAATAAAAATAAAAACAATTATTTCAGGGATGAAATATGGGTGTATACCTACTTCTCAATTTCCATGCTTTTTGTACATTCAATATATATGCATAGTTCCCAAAACCCATTATCATCACTGATTTTAAACCAGGGCAAAGCTCCTTCCCTTTAACGGTCAGTCTAGCACTTGCGGAAGCCATGATCCCTTTCACCATGATGTAATCTAATGAGTACAAAACAAAATTGTAAACCGACACTGTATATTACTGATGTTTCAGCAGCTGAATTTCAAAATAGCAATGATGAACACATACAGATGATATGTTGTCTAGCCTTGAGCTATTTGAATTGATTGGTTATTATTACAAAGTCGGTGGGCTTAGACTAAGTAACTGAATGAGTAATTCCATTGCCAGGTACTAAATGTGTTGGTAACCCATTTACTATGACAAGATGCTTACACTTTCAAACAACGGCTCAGTGTTAGGGTGGAGAATGAACGAGGAAGACATCTGAGGTTCTAATACAGTTATGGGTAAACTGCGGCCCGCGGGCTGCATGCAGCCCTTTTGACTTTCTGAATGGCACACTTAATTCCATGAGGAAAATAACATTAAAATTTCATCTAAGAAAAAGGGAACCTTTTTTGAAGAAATGAGAAAATTCCAGGATAAGTGGACAAATGATTACTTCTTTGTGAACAGACCAATGTGTCTAATATGTTCTGAATTCCACTCTGCATTTAAAGAATTTAACATTAAAAGTCTTTACACAACTAAACATTCCAGGTATGATAAATTTAAGGGAGATATCAGAAAGCTTAAAATTGAAACACTAAAGAAACAGATCGTTAGCCTAAAAACGCTTTTTTCTAAAAGGCAAACAGAGCTCAGCGAAATGGTGCATGCAAGCTATGTTGTTGGCAAAAAATGCTCCTAACTTTCTAAAAATAATTTGAACAGAGAATTTGTGGCCCGGTTTATGATTAGCGGCCCACTGCTCGAAAAAGGTTACCCGTGCCTGTTCTAACCAAGTGAAGTTTGTTATTATGCGTTCCCCAAGGGGGGAAAAAAAGTACTGTATATTCTGTGAGAATAAGATGAGTTCAGAATTGAACGTAAAATTTTTTTTTTAAATCGACAGAGTCTAATATACACCGAGTTTGTTATTTTGCCATAATGTTGTCATGAGAGATATCCACTTCTTATGAAAACACTGTTTATGGCACTTGGTCCACTGTCACTGAAACGTTTTTTCTTTCATCAATATACGGATCATTGTTTTCAGGTTATAAAACTGAAATTCACATCATTGGGCTATTTTTTTAGTAAAAAACCTTGGCTTATATTAAAGAATAAAAATAATAATAAGTCGCACTTCATCCTAAAACTTCACTGCTCAGGCTGGAGGGTTATTCCACACACAGGCCTCCCCATCTATGGTTCTACTGCTGTGAAATACCCTTCACAAAAATCTTTTTTCATGAAGCCAAGCTATTCATATTAAATTTTCAGCCCTCTAGTTCCATTGGTGCGGCCTGTATGCATGATATATACATAACCAACCAGACTCATTTGAAAACTGGAGAAACCTATGTTGACAGTTTTGGTTCATGGTTCCTAATTATCATGATAAGAAGAAAGAAATTCTTGTAATTATGTTTTGAATGTGCCCTTAAGAAAGGCATGAATCCATCTCTTCTACCCCAGCTATGGGTAAATAACAGGGCAGACTGGGCTATCTAGCCATGCATGGCTCGAAATTAAAAACAATACTCACCAAATTAAAAAAAAAAAAAATTAAAAAATATCCTCCCCTGACGCCTCCGGTGTAAAATTGATTTTTTAAAAAAAGAAGTTTTTTTGTTGTTTTTTTTCTTGAAATCACTTTCACCCGTAAGCGTCGGGGAAGATATCTTTTTAAAAAAAGATTTGGTGAGGATTGTTTTTCGGGATGGTTCCAGGACTGTATACATATATACGACGGTAGTGAATAAAGTTAGTCTGAAGCCCTGTAGCCATGGTTGGCAACCCGTCTAGAAGATGGGCAATTCTGATTCCAAACCAAATACTGGGGCCCCCTTAATGGCTGCAATGTGTCAGAGTGCAAAGAGCACACACACAGTGTGCCCTGATTATCCACTGCATCCCTGACTGTCTCAAGCTGACCTGCCTAGTCTTGTCACTGGACCCTGGCAGATAGGGACCAGAGTGAGAGTGAGGCTGACGACGCCCTCAATTTAATACAAGTCAAGCACAAGTCATGATATCAGACACTGCGCTGTGTACTGCAGTGGCTGCACCACTCAGAACTGAGGCTGAGGTCATCTTCGCCTACTAAGGGTGAACACAGGGATGTAATGAGCAGGGGGGGGGCAGCACACTCTTTTTGCAGATTAAAAAAAAAAAGAAGGAAATGAGAATAAAACAAAATATGAAAATAAGAATAAACCATGTTGAAATGAATTATGCAATTATTAACCATTCTTACTTTTTTTTTTTGTCTGGTAACCTGATTAATAATTGCTTTTATGCAAATATTAGACTGCTGAAAATTATATATTTTATCATCTCAGACTGCTAAAATGCAAGGAATTTTGGCCCTGAGATGCTAGGAAATTTGAAACCCCCAGCTGCATTTGGTATGGTTACCCCTTGGTCCCTTCAAACATTTTCCCTTGTTACAGCCTTAGAACATGATGTTTTGGTGTAGTTAACCAGAGACTTGAGTCATGTTTCCATGTTTTAAACACCTTTGCAATAAGATTAAGATCCTTTTGACTTAGCTAACTTTACTTATGTATTACTAGTTACTAGTTACTAGTAATTATGAAGAGAAATGGGGGTATGTAGATTGTGGTGCACCAATCCTCCATGTGGAGAGAGTGTACCTTCCTTGAAAAGAAACATTAAAAATCCAGGTTTTTTTACCAGAGCTTAAACACTAACTACTGGCACCAATAAAAAAAATACACAATGACCTCAATCATAAGGCAAGCCTATAAACATATGTAGGTAGATAGTTACCAACTTTAGCTTAATATAGAGTAGGGGTTGGCAAACTATAGCCTGCGGGAAAAATCCGGTAAAAAATTTCATGCAGCCCACGGCCTGATTTTATCTGGCCCATGTCCTGATTTCATCCCGCTTGCTGACTTCATTATATATGTGAGGTTGCATACAAAGATTCTTTGCTTTGCTTATATATATTTGGCTAGTGAACAATAAAAGTCAGTGTCAAAAACACAGCAAAAGTCTCCTTTTTGGAGTGACCTCAAATGAATCAATGTTTTATAGGTAATAAATGTTTCAATGCCACTCTTTCCTGCTGTTCAATATTAATATACACAAATTTAAACCTCAATTTAACAATATTTTGTCCCCAAGAAAAAGAAATTTCATAATTCTCATAGATTGAGAATACATGGATGTTTATGTCAGTATATACTCCTATAATGAAAAACATCAAAATAATTTTTTTAAAAACAAGCTGTTTCCATAGCCTTGTATGATCATAGTTTC
>VCCN01002354.1:5812083-5822142 GCA_006491835.1 Architeuthis dux
GTAGAAATATCATCTTGAATTTGTGTACATAGACAGGCTTCCCAAGGTAGGGGGTGATCTGTTATAACTGTACAATTCTTAAAAGGAAGGTTTTACAACCCCTACTTAGGCCAGCCCAGCTGCAATTTTTGTTAATTAGTATCAGTTAAGGTTCATAGGTGTTTCAGTGATGGACATTACTTTCATATATGATGATGTTACTGCAGATGTTACTTTCATATTTAGATGAAATTTCTAATAAACAATTTCTTGACTGCATCTTCGCCCCACCCCCACACACACCTCAAACTCATCCTTTTGGGTATGGTAAGCGTTCCTAGCGATTAGAACGTGATGCAAACTAGTCGTCACCTTCTCAGCATTTTCGGAGAGGGGGGAGGGCTTGATAACATTTATAGATTTCTAAATGGTTTCAATATTCTTAATCGTTAACATGCGGTAATAGATTGCACTCAAAATTTACTCTAATAATGAACAGGGTGATTTTTCTGGTTCACTTTCCGTAACACTTCACTCTCTCACTCAAGGGTAAAAATTTTACCTATAAATGTACCTCCTTCCGACCTTTTGAAACTATGGACTCTTCAACTGAAACAAATTTGCTATTATTTTTACTTAGAAATTCACAAAAATTCAAATATATGAGTAAATGTTTTTCACAGGTATTAACTAGTTATGTACTATGGAATATTTATGCATATCTAAGAAGTAAACGAGGGATTATTCCACAAAAAAGCAAACAAAGACTTTGGGGGAAGGAGGTGTTTGAGACAAATTCATAAAGAAAGTGCGAATGATAAATTTTAACAGTAATGCATAGTGGTCGACCGATATGGATTTTGGTCGATGCCGATAATTAGAGAGCAGGCTGATATGTTTTGTTTTTTCTAGCATCTGAAATAATGTATTATTTACTTGAACACAGAAAAATATTTGAAAATAAAAAATGTACATTGTCTGTTTGGGAAATGAAAAAGTTATGAAGTATATACATTATTCAAATGGTTCTTCGGACGATTGAACTCCTTGTTATTTGTGTTGTAAACACAAAGTTTCGGCCGATCCATTCTTCGGCCTTCTTCAGGTGTAAAATCCGAGTGTGATGGGTTAAACAGAAATTATGTTTAAAGGGGGCTGTTTAACCCATCACACTCAGATTTTATACCTGAAGAAGGCCGAAGAATGGATCGGCCGATACGTCGTGTTTACAACACAAATTTTGAATATTAATGACCCTTCTCAAAACTATAGAAAGTGTATAAACACTTCGATGTTTACCTTTTATTTTCTTCCCCACCAGTATTTTCTTGCTTATAATAAGAATTAGTTTAATTTTATAATTGTACAGCTGCTGCTGTGTATTTGTTACTCAAAGAAAGTAAGCGAAAATAATTAGAACACATCATTTGAAATTCCAATTTATTACAAAAGAAATAAGAATTCTGCTATTGTAACTGATATACACATCAATGTGATCTCTGTTCTTGTCTTTTGGCTACTATTTCTTCGATTTGTGTGTCTATTAGTGAGAGAGCACATCTTTAAATCATTCTCAACTTGGAGCTTATTTTGAGCTTTCAACTTAGAAGTGCAGAAAACCCTATCTCCAGACAGGAGTTTCATTCCGCCCTTGGACTACACAAATTCCCCCTGGGGGAATTCCCCCACCCCTGGTTGGGAACCACTGTTGTAGTCAATAAAGGGTAATGGTACAGTACAATTGTTTTATGGAAACTCCCCAATGTTCACATATATAAAAAGACTGTATCATTATTCAGTAGTAACAGGGTTGCCACTAAGATATATTCCAAATCATACCATTTCCCCCCCTCCCTGGAAAACTGGCAGCGGACGCAATGCTCCCCCTACTCTTTGTACAAGCCGTAAAGGTCATAGAATGGATTGGCCAAAATGTTACACTAACAACAATAGCAATAAAAAGAATGAGTTCAATAGTCCAAACAATTCTTGGAATGTTGACTCATATCAGAATTACAGAAAATAGGGTAACAACAAATGATTAGTACTAGCCTGTTATGAGATTTAGAAAACAGGAAAAAAACAGGTCTGGTTAGTCACTCAATAGAAACCATCACATGACCAACATCTTTTGGCAGCATGTTGTGTTAGGGGTGATCAATTAAAAAAAAATTGGAAGAAAGTGCAATCAATGAATAAGTTACTTTTCTCACCTTTTGTTGGGCAGTGATCACTAAAAAAGTCTGAATTTTCAAAGAACAAACATGAATGCTGCCGGACACAAACTAACTGACCAATTTAGCATAAACTTACATTGCAAATTGAATCCTCACTAAAAACCTATTTAGGTAGCAAATTTTCAAAAACAAAATAAACTTTTTTATCTAGACATAATAGGGAGTAAATGTTTAAATTTTCGGCCCTCTAGCTCCATTGGTGTGGCCTGCACACATGATACATACATAGCCAGCTAGCCAGACTAACTTAAAAACTGTAGAAATCTATGCTGACAGTTTTGGTTGAAAATTTTTAACATCCAGGGAAAACCCAAGTGAATATTTGCATGAATCCATTTTAATATTAAGTTGTTACATATGAAACATTGTTTTATGAATATTAAGATGAAGGATGATAAAAACAACAAAAAACAGTAAATATTTACTAAAAAAAATGACCGACTTGAAGCAATTAACTTTTTCCAATGATTCTCTAATCATAATATGCCATCTCTACAAAATTCTTTAGCTCTAGTAGTGACAAATTCAGTAAAAGCGTGAATTATGGCCTATTATTGAACCATTTCTTAAGGATATGAAGTTCAGCTGAGAGGTGTTGGGTGTGGCATTGTCATGGAGCTTTTCATTCATGTGGGACCCATTTTACCAACTATTTAACCTATCATATTGCCTTGAGATGATGTGATATGCTCGCTGTTGAAGTCCTAAAGTCTCCAGAAAGTGCTTGAACGTTGTTCGTGGGTTGATAATTCTTCATCATTAAGAACAGGTTTGGGCCTCATTGAGGTTAATTATGTGTATCCCTATTTCCAGACCTAAAACTATTGAACCAATACTGAACAGTTCACACTGTAGTAGCATTCACTCCAAATGCTTTGAAGTTAGCAGCATTATATCCTAATTTGAATTTATACTTGGAAATTAGTCTAACTTCTTGGGTAGACACCATTGTTTTTAAGGGCTCAAAAACTTCTGATAATAAATTATAGTTCTATTTAAATTGAATCTGGAAAAAAATGCAATGACATTTGTAAATCTTTCACTTTTAGCATTATTATCTATGATGTAAAAAACAACAACATTTCATCTAATAAAATGACATGAGAAATTTACAATGAATGACATTTCAAAAATATTGATAGCGAAAAGAGGCAGTGTATTTCTGAATTTAATTAAGATTTGAAATAGTTGTTTTAAAACATGAAAAGATATGCTATAAAAATTTAATGTGCATCCACAAGAGGGTATCACTCAAAAGAATTTAATAAATAAACAAACACAACAGTAAAGTACTGTATATGTTTGAATAGAAGTTGAGGGTAGCCTAAAATTAACACCTTGATTTATATTCAAGTCAGTCGTAAAGAAAGGACAAAACATTGTAGTGGACGAATGTCCGAGTGAACAATAATAATGGTCCAGCACAGCTTCAAAGAATGTGGAATCAGCAATGCCATGGATGGAACAAGAGATGACCACTTTGTGGTAATAACCCGTTGACCAAGTGTCAGAAACAGGGAGACTCACAATGAGAAGATGACACTCATCATGATGTCATGCCAGAAGAACAGGCTTGGCAGTTGTTTGCCAAATCTGATGAAGAAGGCTTCTATGGATTTGAATGAACTGCTTCTATATTGGTTAGTCATTTTTCTTTGCTACTTTTTGAATAAAGAAAGATTATATTTACAAGTTATTAGAAATTGTCAACTAAAACTGTCACCAAAACTCTGTTTTTTCAAAATTCCCCCATAATAATTTTTTTAGAGAAGGGTTCAGTTTGCAATGTAAGTTTATGCTAAATCAATCCCTTAGTTTGTGTCCGCTTGTTTTCTGAAAATTCAGACTTTTTTTAGTGATCAATGCCCAACAAAAGGTGATTTTCCAATTTTTTAATTGATCACCCCCAGCATGGCATGCTGCCAAAGTGATGGTTTCTATTGAGTGACTAACCAGACCTGTCATTTATTTATACTTAGTCAGTATTCAGTAAATAATATAGAGCCAACTTGTGAGTTTTGGTTTGGTTTGGTTTTTTCTCGTTGAGGCGAAATCATCAAATGGTTTGATTCATGGTTTTGGGCTTGACTTATATTTCAAGTGGTAAGATTTACTTTTTCTACTCTAATTTGACCTTATTCAGTCTTATATTCAGAAATATACAGTAATATTTTCGAAAAGATCAACATTAACTCTACAAGACAAGTGATATTAATATTTTGATGGTTTTTCCAATCATCTCCAGAACATTATGAATGGAAGTGACTTTTGTAACCTATTTATAGAAGTACTTAGATGATAAGTAAGAAAATAAATAAAGTCAAAAGAAAAAAGGTCACCTCCTCGTTGGGTAATGGTTCGCAAGCTGGCCTCAAAGATCATCACTGTTCAATCCTCACAGGATACCCCATACTTATGGCTTTCTTCCAAACTAAGCTTAACTAGCATTCCAAGGGAAATTATGAATCACTGCCACCAAGCTTCTTTTTATCTTGTACATTAAGCAGTGGTGCTAGAATGAAGTTACCTTGATGAAAATACTACCAGTAAGGTTTGAACCATAAATTCATGATTTGAAAAGATTTTAAAAAAAGGTCTGGTTAGTCACTCAATAGAAACCGTCACGTGACCAACCCCTTTAGGCAGCATGCTGTGTTGGAGGCGATCAATAAAAAAAATGGGGAAAAGGGGGTGATCAATGAATAAGTTACTTCCCTTGCCAGTTGTTGGACAGATGATCACTAAAAAGCCTGCCAGACAAAAACTAAAGGACCAATTTAGCATAAAATAACATTGTAAACTTAACCTCCCACTAAAAACCTATTATGGTGGGGGATTTTCAAAAAACAAAAAAATGTTTTTTCTAAACATAAGGAGTAAATGTTTAAATTTCAGCTAGCCAGACCCACTTAAAAACTGAAGAAACCTATGTTGACAGTGTTGGTTGACGGTTTCTAATAGAATCAAGTGGAATAGAGGGTACAGTAAGATAAAGGATAGAATTACAAAGTAATAGATAAGACAAAATGGAAAGAGATAGAACTTCAAAAGATAAATACAGAAAGGAAACATCTGGACAACCAACCAACCATCTGGCCAGTCAGTCAACAAAAACAAGGAGTTCTAGTAACGTGGTAGCATAGTTAAAGCTGTGCTGTACACACATTTTACAACCAGCGCACAAACAAAATTAATGTGCGCACAATAAGTTAGTTATCTAAAATAATGTAGTAATTAATAGTCTACTCTAACAATGAACAGTGTGATTTTCTTGATTATCAAATAATTAAGCAGCAAAAATTAAGATGGGCTGGCCACCTAGCAAGAAGAGATGACAATAGATGGGGGAAAAAGACTAACTGATTTGTGCCCGTGGGACAGTAAACGCAGTAGGAAAAGCCCAGACACAAGATGGAGGGACGAAATAGAAAAGTTTGCCGGTAAGACGTGGCAGAGGTTAGCACAATCTAGGTTGTCATGAAAGGAGATGGGAAAGGCCTTTGTCCAGCAGTAGACTTATGATGGCTGATGATGAACACTGGACTAAATTTTCCTGAACAAAATACTTCCTACCCACTGTTTCAAACTATGCACTCTTCCCGGTAAACAAACTCAGTATTTTTAAGCTAAACCTGTCGGACGTTATTAGTGGCTTCAATCCTCATTTGATTTCCCACTATGAAAAAGAAAATGAATCAGGATACCTCCTACCCACCTTTTGAAACTATGGACTCTTCAACTGAAACAAATTCACTATATATTTTTTCCTTAAAAAATTGAAATATAACTGAATTTTTCACAGGTATTAACTAGAAGTATAATAATAACTAACATTCCAAGGAATATTATGAATCAAGCCACTCATGTATGCTGTTGGGCAGTGATCACTAAAAAAGCGGGCATAAACTAGTGACCAATTTAGCATTAGCTTACATTGAAAATTGAACCCCCCACTAAAACCCTATTTTGGAGGGGAATGTTACAAAAACAAAAACAAGCATTTTCCCTATTCATTGAGGGGAGTGAGTGTAGAAAATTTCAAGTTTCTACTATGGGCCGGGCGAAGTCCGGATACATAGATAGATAAATACATATAAATGTGTGAACACATGAATAACCTAAACCTTTGGTTGCGGTGATTAATATATTATAATTATTTTCCATTACAATAAGATACTTATCGAAAATAATCTCTTAGCTAACTTTTCCTGTTAACTAAATAATTGGTTTTGCAAATATCACATTTGTACATCACTCGTTACTTTTACACAGGCATTCAGTGCACACACACTTTAGTCACAGGAAAAACATTTGCTCAACATCAGATTTTTGTACACACTGACTACTAAGAATTATAGGGAACATTGGTTCTAATAACCTGGTAGGTCAGATTTGGCAGGGCCAGTGAGAGGAGGTGCAGAGGGTACACCAACCCTGGGAGCCGGGGGAGGGGTCAGGAATTTATAGCAAATGTTAAAAGAAAGATGTTACGGTAATGAATGTAATAAAAGTCAAAGGAAGAAAATTCACAATTTAATTTATGATAATTAAATAATCTAACTTAGCTTTCCTCTCATTTAGAGTGGGATATTTCGCCTACATTAGTTTAATTGTTTTTAAATTTGAATAAAAAAAGTTTTCCAATTGTAAATTGTAAAGTTTCACACACTTGATCACTTGATGTTAAAAACACACAAATCAAAAGAAATAAGAGAATTAATGAAGGAAAAACAGAAATAAATACATAAATTAAATTGTTATTGCCTTGAATAAATTAAATTGTTAAATTGTTTTTATTTGTTTGCCTTTTTTAATATTGAGTGAGCGACTGTGTGACACTTTCTAATCAGGACCACCTTCCCTACATTGTGCCAAAATATATTGGTAAATAAATCACAAAAAAAACAACTTTATTCATTCAAATGAAAACAAATTATTTAATTTCTATAAATTAAATTAAAATGTTACTTATTTTATTTAAAAAAAGTCTTTTCTTCCTATTATGTTTTTTTTTGTAGAGCATGGAGACTTTATTTATTTACCTCCCCACGAGGGCTACATTGTGACTGGTCTCCCTGCATTCATTTACTTCAGTCAACGAAGTTGAAAAGAGGTATATGTATTTGGTCATGTATGTTCGTCTGTCCACAGGATATCTCCGAAAGTACTTAATAGATTTCAATGAAATTTTGTGGAAGGGTGGACAATGGGGTAAGAAATTTTGGGGCGGATTCAGGAATTCTTTTTTGATTGAGAGATATTTTTCTGTTTTTTTTCCATACATTTATGTATATCCTGATGACTGTCCATGCAATATTTCCAAAAGAAAAAACTGTTCGGGTTTTGGAGAAAATCCATGCACATTTACCTCACCTACATTGTAGTTATATGTCCAAACCACATAATATCACCAAATTTTCTTTCCTGTCCGCAAGATATCTCCAAAAGTCATCAATGAATTTCAATCAGATTTTTTGGAAGTGTGGACAATAGGCTACAGAAGAACTGATTAAATTTTGGAGCATATCTATGCACAATTAACTTCTCTACGTCGTAGTTATATGTCCAAACCACATAATATCGCCAAAATTTCATATCTGTCTACACAAATTTCCAAGAGGACTCAATTAATTTCTGAGATTTTGTGGAAGGGCAGACAATAGGCCACAGGAGAAATGATTACATTTTTGGGCAGATCCATGCGCAATTACCTCCCACTATGTCATAGTTACATTTGCACACAACATAATATTGCCAAAAGTTAATGTCTGTCCACACAATATCTCCTAAAGTTCTGCATGATTTTCTATGAAATTTTATGGACTACGGAAGAAGTGATTCAATTTTGGGGCAGATCCATGCACAATTAACCCCCCACCCCTAACAATGGCATTGGCAGAGGTATGCACTCTCTTGAGTGTTTTCTAGTTATGGTTAAGTTTTGTCTCAGGCCAATTTACAGTAAAGTTTATGGTTTTCACAAGTTTAGCTAAGTATGGCACGATAGACAAATTGTGAAAAGAGGAAAATTGTTTTGTGCCAATCTTTCAAGTGGGAGAGCCTGCCTGCTTGCCTTGAAAATCAGCATAATATCAGCTCAAAAATACAAGTCAAGCTCATCAATCTTTTAATTAACAAATTATGGCACCAGATGGGAATTACAACTGCACATTCCTTGCTTTCACTGATGCGAATTGGTCTATGATGAATGCAAAGTCATTTTTTTAGTTTCTTCTCTTCTCGGCAATCCAAGATCACAAAGTCAGCCTTGACGCATGGAGTCTCTCAAATACGAAAGCATTAGTTTTAACTTGCTGAATGATCTTTCACAGCTGGCGATGGAAACTCTCAAGGTTAGCATCATTTGAATAGCAATGCGAAGATGGGGGGGGGGGGAGACGCTCTCATCTCCATGCATCTAAAGAAAAATTTTTTTTCACTATCCAAGGATGGCTAGTCTGACTTGAATAGAAGCTGCTCGGTGGTGCTCCCTTCAAGCTCCCAGGGCATGTGCCATACCTGAAATACACCACTGAGTATGGGGTACCCAGTGAACTAGTAACGGTCTTAGAGTCTAGCTTGCTAACCACTGCCTCACAGCGAGGCCACCAAGTTTAAATAATTTTGATTAAAAATGTGAACATGTACAAGATTGCTTAGTCACTCAATAGAAACCGTAATGTTACCAACATATTTTGGCAGCATGACGTGTTGGGGGTGATCAATTAAAAAAACGGGGTGACGAATGAATAAGTTACTTCTCTCACCCTTTTTCAAATGTTCAAAAAGCAAGCGGGCACAAACTAGGGTTCAATTTACAATGTAAGTTTATGCTAAATTGATCCCCCCACTAAAAAGCTATTATGGGGGGGGGGGGGTAATTTTTAAAAAACAAAAGAACTCTTTTTTTCTAGAATAGACATAATAAGGAGTAAATGTTAAAATTTCCAGCCCTCTAGCTCCATTGGTGTGGCCTGTATGTGTGATACATACATAGCTAGCTGGACCAACTTGAAAACTGAAGAAACCTATTGACAGTTTTGATTAATGAATGGTTTCTAATAAATGAAAATTTTGAGTGTGACTAATTTTACTTTATGAATAAAGAATAAAAGAAAGAATAAAAAACAGGTCTGGTTAGTCACTCAATAGAAACCATCATGTGACCAATGTCATTTGGCAGCATACCGTGTTGGGGGTGATCAATAAAAAAAAAATTGGAAAAAGGAGTGATCAATGAATAATTTACTTCTCTTGCCTTTTGTTGGGCAGTGATCACTAAAAAAGTTAGAATGATCAAAAAACAAACGTGAATGCTTCCGGACACAAACTGAAGGATCACTTTAGCAAAAAACTTACATTGCAAATTGGACCCCCTATTAAAAACCTATTTAGACGGGGGTTCAAAAAACAAAATGGAATGTGATATGTCAACTAGTAAAATACTAGTTGCTTTGCTTGAAGTAGACCAAGGGGTGGAAATCTAAAGCACTGTCGTATCTGAAAAAACTTCTGGGAGTTAACTGAAGCACCCATCCCGGCATTCCACTCACAGATACTCAAAAGGAAGTTCAATTCCATCTCATTTTACTTTCCCACCTTTCTTCTTTTTTTGACATCCGAGTTCAGCCATTCCCCGCTCTCCCTCTCCCCACCCTCTTTGTAGCCATTGTGTTGCAATTCCATTCTCAGAACCTCTCCTGCACCCAAACACAAATCTTTTTGAAAAAATTTGACAGAAAGATGTGAGGACACGTTGCCTATTATAAGATAGATTGTTGCATCAAACAACTAAATTTATGCTGACTTGCATTGTTGTCACCATAGTTTTTATTTCTATTCA
>VCCN01002354.1:5822426-5833360 GCA_006491835.1 Architeuthis dux
AAGATTCTTATGTAATGAAATATGAATGCCCAATTTTTAACCCTTTGAACACTGACCCCCTCACATGCATGACTCCTCACACTGATACCCAGGAGCTATATAACGTGTGCTATGTTTGATCACTATCCCCAAGTCAGATTATAGACAGAAGGCCACGTTTCCGGTAACACAAATGCTAACTTGGGCAGACAAACAGCAAATATAATGTGTACTATGTCTGATCAATGTCCCCAGGTCAGATTAGGGTCAGCAGGTCACAATTCCTGTGGCGTCGAAACATATCCATGTTTGTAAACGAAACACATGGGTCAGCGGCCACTCGGGTTTATAGACTTTTTAAAGAAAGCTGGCCATGTTCAAAGAGTTAAGCCTATTGATTGAATAACTTGATCAACTCAACAACTCAGAATTAGGAAAAGGTTATGGCTCGGGTTAAGTACATACGACTGCTTAACTGAATCAAACAGAAAAAATAAAAGTATGTGTAATTCGTAATAATCCTTCTCTTGCGCTCAGGATTTCCTCACTGATAAAAAACACCTTTCCTCTTATTCCTTGGCTTATATAGATCCAATATGGCGCCCTCCACCAAGGGGTATAATTCCTTATGTCAGCGCCATCTACCTTGACGCCTTCAAGGACATTAACTCTAAACAGCCATTTATCAGTATGGATTGGCCGATTCTGGTAAAAGTTCATTACTTTACAACTACCAATGCCAACGAATTGAGTAATTTTTGCTCCATTTGAAAGAGCGCTTAAAACCTGGAATCCTTTCAAGGCCTCTCATTTTGTTTCCATGATCAAAATTCATTTCAGCTGCCAATGGTCACAAATCACTGTTAACTGAGACTAGGGCAGTGCCTGTTCAAAAGGTGCAGGTTTGGAAGGGGACGGACTTTATGGTGTGGAGCAGCCTGTCATAATTGTCATGTAAAATAATTTTCCGGCCATCATATGAAACTACGGCTTCAAAGTATTTCAGTTACTTCTCCTCAGTGTTGCCAATTTATATATTTTATATCTAAATTTAGATAATTCTAAAGAGTGGAAGTCATAATCTATAATCTTTAATTTATCTTTATTAGATTTCTCGAGAACCGCTTGCCCAAACAACCGCCCTTGTGTGCTGACTAATATATCTGGCAAATATCAACTTTGTACAATGGCCAGTTGTCGAGTAATCGCAGTGCATACACACAGAGAGACAGACAAAGATCTCTTCAATTGTAGTTAGAAGACTAGCCTAACCACTAAAACATTTAGAATCTATTCTAATAATAGACAGTGTGATTTTCTTGGTTCACTGGTCGTAACACTGGACTGTTTCATTGTGGGGGGTTCAAATTTTGCTGAACAAAATACTTCCTACCCATCATTTCAAACTATGCACTCTTCCCTGTAAGCAAATTCGGTATTTTTTTCCCCTCACAAAAAAAAAAAACCCCAAACATCTAAATCCAAATATATCCATGAATTTTTTTCACTGGGATAAACGAGTAGGTCATATGAAAAAAAAAATGGTTCAGGACACATGTCATATAGTAATGATTAGTAAGCTAAACTTGCTGGCCGTTATTAGTGGGTTCAATCCTCATTGGAGCTCCCACAATTGATGGTCTGATACAAAACTTCTATGTTAATAAATAATAGGGAAAAAAAAAAGGATCAGTGAGCTAATTTTGCTGGCCATTGTTAGTGGGTCCAATCCTCATCGATCTCCCAGACAGATGGTCTGATACCAACCCATGCTAACTTGATATATTTAATGAGCAGTGTGACCTTTTTGTTTTTCTGTTTGTAACACTGAACTCTTCAACTCAGGTTTTTAAAATTTTACTGATAAAAATACCTATTACCCAGTATTTGAAACTATGGACTCTTCAACAGAAACAAAGTTGCTATTTTTTTCCTTAAAATATCGTTTCATAGAAATTCAAATATATCCAAGAATTTTTTCACAGGTATTAACTAGTTTTTAAATTAAACATCAGGAAAAAAATGTAACAAATTCAGTGGGAAATTTTACACTAGGAAATATCTTTAGATCATGGTTAGTGAGTAATAATATAGTTAACTTCTGGTTTGAGCACTAAATTTCTTTTGTTCTCTTACGCTCTTTCACATGATGTAAAAATAGAAATTTTATAATTTTATCCGATGAAGTATTATAAATCATTATTATTCATTTTTATGACTATTTTTTAACTTTTACAGCTTAATTTTATGTATATATATTTATATTATTTACTTTATCCTAGCTCAATGTTTTAGTTGCTTTTTTATTATTTTTAACCAACCGGCTTGAATTTATGATTCAATTATGATTTTTAAAAAATTCCTTTTTCACGGAATAAAGATATTTTTAATTTATTTTTATTCGATTGCTTTTTTAATTATTTTTAACTCTTCTCAATAAAAGTTATGATAAAAAAAAAACATCCCTTTCCACGGCTTTGTTTAAAAATGAACTGTTAAATAAAGAGATGTTTCCTATAAAAACAAACTGAACAACAGAAAGCAAATATCTAATGTAACTGTAGCTTCTGCCCCATGTTTTGTAAAAAAACTTTATTGACAAGATGCACTTTCTTCTTACTCTTCTTTAATAGGCCTTATATTTTACTGCAATTGATTGCACGTTTTCAAATGCTTTTGTCCAGTGGGGACTTAAGTATTGAGGTTCCCAAGAAAAAGCGCTTTCTATAATGCGTATATTATTATCATCATCATATGATGTAAAAGTAGAAAAATCCTGACAAATTCTAAGTTTATTGAAGGTAAAATAATACCATAATAATCAGGCTGGTTTTGGAATTTGTCTGTCAGAACACAAGAAAGTCAATCACCGAGTTGGCCCGCAATTTTGGAGAAGTAGATATCATCGACAGGTTTTAAAGTTTTATAAAATCTATCACGGATATATAAAGTTTTATATAAATAGATGTAAATTCTTATATAAAGTATATTTATGTAAAGTTTTATAAAGTCATAGTTTTGTATAGTTTTATAAAATCTATCATGGATATGTAGGGCTATCATATGTATAATGTATATATAATCATTGCTAATGATTTTACTATAGAAATGCATTGAAAATCATGATGAAAGGGATTGTCAGCGGTCAGGAATTAATGCAAGCATTACTGATGGAATAGGATTATTATATGTATTTCCTAATTCTGAGTTGTAGACAGGACCGATTTTTAACATTGATGGGGCCCAGTACAAAACATTTCGGGGGTGGGGGGACAAAGCATTTGCCCCACCACCATCTTGGATCAGGTCTTTTCACCGAGGGCGAGGGGGTTTGAAAGTTGGAAACTTATAGAGGCTGGGAATCAAGAGGTCACTATGAGTCCCTTACCTGACAACCTCTGGAAAAGTGGCAGTGGCCCTTCTATTTTTATATTTTTTGTACTGTCAAAAACCCCAGTCCTAGTCGGACGCTGGAGTTGACTTTGACAACAAAAACCAGGACAATCGTCACCTAATTTAGAGGAGTAAACGTTTCCACTGTTTGTCTGTCCCGTAAAAACCAAACCGTTATATAAAATTAACATTCTTCTACCGTGATTTGAAATCACGACCAAGGGATCGACAAGAGGTTCGCTTACCGACTGAGCCAAACTGACAAGTCTTACATATCGACGGAAATTTATGTTAGAAATACACAAGCAAGGACT
Organism: Architeuthis dux; assembly: GCA_006491835.1. Lineage (NCBI taxonomy): Eukaryota > Metazoa > Mollusca > Cephalopoda > Oegopsida > Architeuthidae > Architeuthis > Architeuthis dux. The sequence continues at coordinate 5,826,113 of VCCN01002354.1, forward strand.
TATTTCATTCAAATAAATAAATACATTTATACTAAAATTATATTTTTTTAATAATTTTTCATTTATATAATACAAAAGTTGCAGTAATCATCTTTCTTCAGTCGGAATTGAAGTAGGGATGGAGTTTGGCCGTGCAGGCTTGTTCAGCTATTATTTTCAAACAAATCAAAACAAAAATGAAATGTTCATAAAATTATTATGTTTAATTTAACGTAAACTCCTTTCATGGATCAATAATCTATCTCTCAGTAACGTATTCGTTTTATGCCTACATTCTGAAACACAACGTGACATAACTGTATTATCTAGGAGTCAAATGTGGAGTAATGACTGATTAGTAAGTATTAAATAAGTAAGTACCAAATAAAGCTTAGGTAGTTTTTCGCTCTTAAAATATTCGACTCTATATTCTCATTGACATTTAGCCTATTTTTCCTCTCCTTCCGCTGCGACAATTGGGTTAAATGCAGTGATAAAAAAAGATATAAATTGTATGAGGCTTACTAAATAAAATAAGTACAAATAAACAAAAAAATGATAAGTGAATCGCACTGGATACACAATTTATGCCTAAAATAGATTTTCCGTGGTTGTAATTATTAAAATTCCCGTGTTTTACTTTTTGCTGTGAGGGGATACTGAAAGTTACAAATTTAACTAATTTTTTTTTTAGATTACTTTTCTGCACGTCTCAAAAAAAAAAAAAAAAAAAAAAAAAAAAAATCAAAACTTTGCACTTTTAGAAAAGTTCAAAGAGCACTTCGAGATAAAGAGAGACACAGAAAAAAGTTATAAATCAAATTTTACTTTGTTCTTACTTTCATTTCATATTACAAAATGAAGCTTGCAGTATTTAACAGCTGAGAACACTTTGCAATCATGGAGGGTGGGGGATGGCACTTCTGACAAAAGATGTTCCCTCCTCAAAATAATTTTTCGGGAGTAATTTTGTGCTTTCAATCCATAAGACCTTTCTTTCCTCAGGGAATGTCAGTTTAAAAAAAAAAAAAAAAAATTTTTCATGGTTTATAAATAAAAAAAAACCTTACTATAAACCTTAAAAAATTAACTTTTTAAAATTTAACTAAATTAAATTTTTTAAAAACGTTTATTTGTTATTTACAATGTAATTGTAATGCTAAACTGGGCACGTGTTTTCCGGAATAATTATTTTCGACATGGTGCAAGCACGCCTAAAATAGGTTTTAACACCTTTTTAGGTGTGCTTGCAATAAGAGCCCTGACAAAAATTAATTCTAAAAATAGCAACAATCATATTTTGTTATTGTTTTTTTTTTTTACCAATCAAACCGTTAAAAACAAACGTCAAGTAATTTCGTTTGTACAAAAGAAAATATCTCGTTCTCTTCCTATTTACGTTTTTATTGTCTAATATTGTAATTATTTATTTTTTAATTGGGGTGGGAGTTAAGTGCTTTAAGAATAAAAATACCACACAAATAAGTTTTATGAAACTTAATTTGATAAATAAATAGGCATACGAATGGAAAATGGAATGACCATTTCTTTCGTTTTTCAAGTTTTAGGTAATAACAGCGTGATGAAACACACCTCCTGCTCCATGTTTAATAATCGATAATGATTTTTTACACATCTGTCAAGTTTTAAAGTGAAAGAAAGAGGAGTGAGTGAGTGCTTCCTTCTTGGAATACGTGAGACAGAGATGATAAAAAAAAGTTTTGTTTTTGTATTTTTTTACTGAAAAAGAAGAACACATTTAACATAGTGTGTGGAAGATTCATGAAAGAAAAAACAATACAAATCCGCTCACTCGATGTTAAAAACGTCGCACAAAGTTGTGCGCCGTTCTTAACATCGAGTGAGCAAGTGTGTGAAAATTTACAATCGGGGTGGCCATTTTATGGCCAACCGAAATTTGGCCACGTACTTATATTAAGTATTACCCTTTTTTTTTCAAAATGTTCCTTCGTCCCCCCCAAAATAACAATCGTTTAGAGCGGATAGAAAAATAAAATCAATAATTTCTTAACAAGAACAACTTGAAGAAATATACATGTATTTATCTAAATAAATTAATGTCATACATTGCCACTTACCAGTGTTCGATTTGGATGGGAAAAGTAAGTTGAAAAGAAGACTATAGCAACTCCAGGTTGCGTGGATTCTGTTGTTTGTTTTTCTCTCCTTGGTCCTTTGTTCGAAGTAAATATTTGTATTTTTACATTAGTTTCCCGGGAGTAAAAACTGCTGTCAAAAGTTTTAAATAAGGCGATTTCATAATAATATGAAACATGGTAAAATCCACTTCCTTTTTCTTTTTTTTTTACCCCAGAATTTTTACGTTAGTTTCCTGGGAGCAAAATATGCTGTCAAAAGTTTAAAATAAGGCGATTTCGCAACGATAATGTGAGACATGGTAAAACCGACTTTCTATTTTTGTTTTGTAGTAATATTAGTTGGGTTTTTTCCCCCCAATGTGAATGTAGAAAACAAATCGGCAACTCTTATTGTAGGTAAATTCCTCGTGGCTTTCGCTTCTTGTATAACTTGTTTTGCTGTGACTGTGAGCTTACGTATTGCATTTTCTTTTTGTTTTTTACTTTTCGGGCCTTTTTTTTCCTCCCCCCACTTCCTCTCTAAAGACATGTGGCTCGAATGAAAAGATGGAAACAGGGGGGTTCCCGTTGTTGTAACTCAATCTAACTGCACCTCCCGTCCCATCATCATTCACACTAATTTGTTAGAGGTTATTTCAGTTGGTGGCGGTCTGTCTACTCCGAATAAGTAATAATAAAAAAAAGTAAATAATGAATTAAAATTAAGCTGTATACGCTCTACACTGACCCTGACACTGCGCTGTTATGTGAGTAAAAAAATAGTATGGAGCTTGGTGAACTGTGTATCAGACACTTCGTTTGTTTTACAGACAGCTTTATAACTAGAAACGTTAAAAATAACTGAGAACGTGTACTTGGGTCTCCCAAGGCAGATGTGGTTATCATACCCAGTGTATAGGGCTGGTCATTAGTCATTACATTTCCACTCCAGTTTCCATTGAAACCAGGGTCGGCCCTTGGGTCCCTCCTGGTGCCTCGGGCAAGCTGAACTTCGGGACCCTTCAAAGTACTGTATTATCCTATTTATTTATGTTTTTCAGTGAGAAAAATAAATATATAGGAACAGTGATGGAAATGGCTTTTTTGGAAATAGGTATACGGTAAGGCTAGGTTTTGGGAAATAGGTATACGGTAATGTCTCCATTAGTAGACACTGAACAATAACATACGAAAGACCTGGAAATTGAGGAGTAGGTATACGCCGTACCCCTACCCCATTTCCATGTGTATGAATAAAAAGGTTATTACAATAATCTGGTAAAAGAAAACATCAGGAAATTTTCAAATTTTGACTGTTTTTGTTCTATTTATTTTAATATATTGATTTTTTCATTGTTTGGAAAGAATCTCACAGAGACGTGACAGGCGCCTCCTAGCACTTGGCGCCCAGGGTGACTGCCGGTGTTGCTGGTACCTTGGGCCGACCCTGGATTAAAACTCAACTTGTTCCTTTCTTTTGTGACACATGATCAGCGTAGCTGAGGGAACGATGAGGGTGGGGGCGATTTTAAATCGGGGCCCCTAACAGAGGGGGTGGGGGCAAAAGAATAGTAGTTCACCTACGGGATTTCTATTAACATTAACATTATGCAATAACAAATCTCACTAAATGCTGGAGAAGAGGGCCCCTCAAGGAGTCAAGCCCCCCGCCCGGACCCTGAAATCTCTAGCTACGACAGTTTTCGAAAGGACAGCTCACGGATCCCAGCCCTTTGAAAGGTCTTGCAACGGACCCCCAGTAATACCGTCGTGAAGCCCCGGGGGGGAACCACAGCACTAAACGTTGTTTGCCTGGGTGTGCCAATTCCCAATATTGGCAATAGGAGGACTCAGGACTGGAGGATGTATTTAAGGTTTTTAAATCGTGCGTGTGTGTGTCATTAAATAGTATTAGCGTCAATGTTAATACTATTAAACACTCACACGCTCGATTTAATAATGTCATTATTGATTCTTTCGAATCATTTCCCTCGTCTTTGTATATTAGAACGTTTCGGCCGCTGTACCCCCCACCCCCAGCCTTAAGGTGTTTCGTGTTTTTAGTTAATAAAGAAACTCCGTTACCCCACTTAAAAAATATAGAGAAAAAATTGCAAGTAATTGTTTGTGCTTTTAATCCATAAGACCTTCGTTTCGTCGGGAAATTTGTCAGTTTTGAAAAAAGTTATTTTTAGAGGGTGGGTTCTATTTATAATGTAACTATGCTAAACTAAACTGAACCCTTACTTTCCAACATTCGTACGGAAGCACGGCTTACATGAATTATCTTCCCTTGTTATGATTTTATTTCTTTTTTAGGCTTCATTTTTAAATCCCTTATGTGGGTTAATCGAATACATCGAAGCCGTACTTTCATACGATGACTGACGGAATGTCCAGTTTAGCATTATAGTTACGTTGCAAATAGAACCCCTTCTCTAACACCTTAAAAAATAACTTTTTTCAAAACTGACAAATTTTCTGAGGAAACGGACTGAAAGCACAAAGAATTACTCGCAAATTGTTTTTTTCCTATTATTTTTTTTCTTTTCTTAATGAAATACCACAATTATTTTAGCACTGTGTACTGTAAGCATAAACAAATTCTGCCACTGCCTTCTTCCTTTCTTTTTTAACCAACCGTGGGATTTACGTTTTTACAAAACAATAGTAATAATAATTTCACAATATTTGTACTATTTTACAATCTTCACGGAGTGTTAGTTACATATGATAATTCCCACCGGTGACAGAGGTCAGTGTTCGAGCCGAGGTAAGGAGCCAAGATTTCGAATACTGATTTTCTCGGCAGGTAGGCCCACTCCACTTAAAAGATTGTCATAAACACAATCTATCTCGTCTGTTTTCCCCTCATTTGGCCTTGTGCCGCACTAAGCTGAGGGTTGTAGAAAAAATATGGTATTGGTATAAGGAAGGTGATCCTGACACAGACTGTAAAGTTTCGCACACTCGATGTTAAAAACGGCGAACAAAAATAATTAATTTAATTTATTCAAAGCAATCACAATATAATTTATGTATTTACTTCAGTTTTCTTTCATGAATTCTCTTATATCTTTGTATTTGTGAGCAGCGCCGTTTTTAACATCGCTAGTGTAGTGTGCGAAAAGTGAAAATCTGGACCACACCACCTTCCCTACATTGTGCCAAAAATATCAAGAAAATCCGGGTTACTTTTTACACTACGTACAGGTAAGAAATGATTGGCTAAATTGGTCGAACAATAAGCTAAAGCTACAAAAGATATACCCTACCCCCGATTAACGCGGTTCCGATTTGTGCGTTTTCGATTAACGTGCTAAATAATTTTTTATCAAAAAAAATCGAATAGGGTATTCTTTTATTTATTAAAAGATTGTTTTAAAACTCATTTCTTATCTTTTTAAAATTGGAAGTTGAGGATTAATTACATTATTTCTCATGGGTTTCGATTATTTCTCAAAGTTCGATAACGTGGTTTCGATTAGCGCGGCACTTTTTGAGGACGCATTAACCGCGGCTTTCCTGTGTACTGTAATACTCAACTGGGGTGGAAAAAAACGGTCAATGATTTTGTGATAGTGAGTGAAAAGAACTGGAAATGGGGCCCTACTTCTACTAAGAAATCTTTTATTTCATCTTCTTTAGCAGCTAAAAAAGAAGAACTTATAGGTACTATAAGTAACAATAAGCAGTAGACCAACACTTTTTACAACAAATGATGTATAGCTGTATACTGAAGGTTAAGGTCGATTTTTCATTCAACACAACACATTGAAACTGTGTGCAATGATGTGTTTTGGGAACTAGGTATACGATAATGTCTCCATATATAGATATTGAAGATACAAAAAACTTGGAAATTGAGAAGTCGGTATATGCCGTGAGCCCCACCTATTCCATCCCTGCTCGTGTGTTTTCTGATTTAACTAAACTAAGGAATCTTATAGCCGTCAGTCAAAAGTTAAAAACTCAGAGTGTTGTGATAAAAGGCAAAAATAATAAAATGGAATAAAACTAGTCTTATAACATAAAAGCCCTTGTCACTTTCTTTGTTGGTTTTCTGTCATGCTAAAAGAAGACAGAAAGAGGGGGGTACTGCGAACACACAAACACAAATCTGGCTGCTGCTGGTAAGCAGGTTCTGCTCTGTGTGTGTGTGTTAGTGGTCGCTGAATACGGCCGGCTGCTATTGCTGGTAATATAACTACAACTACTGCTGCTGATGTCTCAATTTCGTTTTTTACCCAATTCTGTTGACTTATTGTTTCAAAATTATTAAAAAAAACAGAAAATATGAAAGATATTTTGATTTTGGTTTTGAGAAGGGTCATTAACATTCAAATAGTTTTTCGGATGATTGAACTCATTCTTGTTGTATGTGTTGTTAACATGACGCTTCGGCCGATCCATTCTTCAGCCTTCTTCAGGTGTAATATCTGAATGTGATGGGGTAAACAGAAGTCAGCACACTGGCCAGTACGCTTGATAGCCAGCCAGTCAGCCGGACTGACTTGAAAACTGAAGAAAACTAGTTTGACAGTATTGGTTGACAGTTTCTAATAATGAAGAGTGTATCAACCCAGATTGTTGGGATAAAAAATTATTAATTTCCGACTTTGTTTCATCGTAATTTCATTTGAAATGAAAAGCAACTGAAACTAAGATGAAAGAAATACTAGTCGAAAAATTAATAATAATTGACAATGCCTCTTCTAAGAACTAAAAAAAAACAGGTCTGGTTAGTCACACAATAGAAACCGTCATGTGACAAATGTCTTTTGGCAGCCAAGTTGGGGGTGATCAATTAAAAAATTGGAAAAGGGTGTGATCAATGAATAAGTTACTTCCTTCACCTTTTGTTGGGTAGTGATCACTAAAAAAATCTGAAATTTCAAAAAACAAGCATGAACATTGCTGGACACAAACTAAGGAACCAATTTAGCATAAACCTACATTGTAAATTGAACCCCCACTAAAAACCTATTTCCAGGAAGGATTTTCAAAAAAACAAACATGTTTTTTTCGACATAACGAGTAAATGTTTAAATTTTCAGCCCTCTAGCTCCATTGGTGCGGCTTGTACATGCGACACCAGACCAGACCCACTTAAAAGTTGGAGAAACCTTTGTTGACAGTTTCTAATTAACAATGCCTCATCTGAGAAATT